>CAJNDS010002731.1:0-100000 GCA_905221605.1 Symbiodinium natans | reverse complement strand
GCTCTGCGCTCCCTTGCTCCGCTCCCTGCTGCAGTTTGGGCTCTCTTCCTCTCCCCCTCCCCTCCCCTCCGCCCCCCCCCTCTTTCCCCCTCCCCCCCTCCCTCTTTCCCCCTCCCCCGGGACTCTCCTGTGGGCGCTGCGGAGGACCTCCTTGGGGATCTGGACGGCGCCCTCGCAGTCGAACCAAGGGTGCTTGGCCGCCTCGCTAGGGAGAGAGAAGGAGAGAGAGAGAGAGAGAGAGAATGGAGAGAGAGAAGCAAAAACGAAGTCGCTCCTCCCTGGCACTGAAGCGCTGCTCGGAGTCGTGCTGGAGCCTCACAGTAATTGATAGGCGTTCGCTGCTTCCTGTGAGGCTGTCTTGAAGCTGCAGTTTTCTCCAATCAGCTCTAGCAGCGAAGAACGGAAAAGACTTCGAACTCTCGCAGGTGGTTTAACGCAGCCCCGCAGTTCTCATCACTCCAGCCCAGGGGCAAGCGCGTCAGCAAGCCCAAGCACATTTCGCTGAGAACGACCCGCTTCTGCCAGCGGATCTTCATCGTCAAGACCTCGGACATGGATAGATTGAACGAGAAGTCTTCTCGGTGGCTTCTTCCTGGGCCTTGATCATGATCTCTCTGGGCTCCTTGGCATCGTAGGGGTACTCTCCTAAGCCACCGAGACTTGTTGAGCGAAGGATGTGCATGTATGTGCTTGCGGGTCTACGCGTGCACACGCTGCACTTGTATCTCGCCAGCCAGAACCTCTACAATTCTCAGGTGGCGGCCGTACATCAGAAGGTACAACAGAACACCGAACGCCCAAACGTCGACGAGCTCCGTGTATCTTCCAGGTCCACTGAGCTGCACTTCTTGTCAACTTCATGACGAACGCCCGGGCCTTCTCCCAATCAGCTCCGGCGCAACCTTGCGCTTTCGATGTGCTGCTGTGCTCTACCGTCGCGATCACCGAGAGCTCCCAAAGCAGCAACGTGGAGCAACACTCTCTTACCGCTGATGCAGCTGGATCACGTAGTGCGGAGATCCACAGAGCTCGGTCATGAACCTGGGGGGGATCTTTCGCTGGGATACCGTCGGGATACTGTAGGATATGCGAGAGGAGCAACTCTGAAAGCGTTCCTCAAATTCATCTGTCGAGGCTCTGCCCTTCCTCGACTCTGCAGGCCATTCCGAAGTCAATCATCTTGACCTCAGAAGCTGAAACCCGACATCAAAGGCACCAAACAAAGCGAAATCCATGCTGGCAATGGCAACTTACTTTGAAAGCTTTGCCTTCCTACTACGAGTAAGTTCGAAATACAGCGCTATGTTCTTTCGACCTTCGAGTGGATGGTCGGCTCTGCGAGGAGGAAATTCTCGGCTTTGATGTCCCGGTGGGCGATCCGCCTCAACAATTGGCTGGGACACGCCATGTTTTCCCCTCTTGCGCGAAATCCACTCTAGAATGGTTTGCATGCGTAGCTGTTGGCCGATCAAGCTACTTCTGGTGAATGTACTCGATGGCCGCGAGCATCTGCTTGCCCATGAGAGCGGCGTTCGCCTCCGTGAACCTAGCGGACCGCTCGTGCAATGTGCGAACTTGCGCAACTCACTGGCGGCCTCCCGGTCCCCGCGCCTCTTGAGTTCCAGGATCTTCTCGAAGACCTCCCCACCAGCACACCTCTCGGTGACCACATACCTCGGGCCAGTCGCGCGAGGTGCCCGGCCACTCCACATGCCGCCACGAATACGCTCTGGCACGGCTTTCTTCCAAGAAGCAGAAAGTGCACGTCCTCAAAGAACTCGCAGAAGCCTCAACAACGGCTCCTTCTCTGAAGCGACTGGTGAAATCCGGTGAACCCTTGCAAAGGAAAGCGATTTCTTCGGAGCCCCGGCAGATAATGTTCTCGTGCTCCAGCTGCCCCAGAAGATCGATCTCGAGGTCCAAATCGCTGCGACTTGTCGTCCCATCCTCTGACAAAACTTCGCCAATACTTCGCGGGTGCGGGCAAAAGCTGACGCGACATTGAGACTTCAAGAGAGCACGCAGTGGCACGCAGAGATTCTAGAATCTAGACTCATGGAAAGATGCAAGACTTTCGACTCTGTCTTCGCACCACTCGGCTCTGGCCCCGTCCTTCTCCAGCACCTTGACGGCTCTGCACTCAGCGGGCTCCTCGATCAAGGTGGCGCTGCGGACTTGTCCAAAGGCACCGCTACCTAACGCAATGGCAACAGCAACGGCCAACAGCCGGGCAAGAGCCGGCAACTCCGGGGATAAGGCAAGCAAACTCTCTTCTACAGCTTGTTCTTGCTGCGAACCCAAGTGGCCCAACACCTCGCCCAGCCTCAGCCGGCTCTCGGACAAAGAACAGAACGTGAAGGTGTCACTGAAGCATCATCTCTGCCATACTACAAGTATCCTGGAGGCATCCGAACATGGAACTTACCGCATGCGCCCAGCGGCACGTAGAAGTCACGAATATCTCTCGGAACTTCGGCGTCCGCGTCGTCCGCTTCTGAATCCTGAACACCAAGCCCTCAAGATACCCCGACAGCCTCAGTCTTCCCAGTCTTCGAATCTCGACACGCTTTGCGCCTGAGGCACGATGGTCAGAGGCGTTAGCTCGTCCTGGTCCCAGCACAGCCGCGGCAAGGCTTTGCACTTGGCTTTGGAGCTTGGCTTTGGAGCTTGGCTTCGGCTTGGGCAAAAGCAATCCTTCGGCTGCCGGAATGCGGAGGCGCCGCAGCCCATGCCCTACACACAAGCCATCTAGCCCAGACATGCAAGAATTGGGGCAATTCCGCCAATTCTTCCTCTTTGCTTTCAAGAAGGCATGGTCTCTGCAACCCTGAATGGGCCCTCCCCTCAAGCACCTCTGATCTTGCCCCACATACACAGGGCTCTTTTAGCCTCGGCCGACGTGTGATGACTTGTGAGTCGGCGGAAAGCTTTTAAGAGAACTTGTAGCTTAGGGCCGCGCCCTGAACAACTCAAACCCACCCACACAACGGCCTTTCTCCATAGAGAAGATGATGTTCCTAGAGCCTGTCGGTGCATCAGCTGGAAAGGACCGTTTCGTGAACCTTTTGCCTTCGGAGTGACGGATAGAGACAGGGTCCATCACAATCGACAGATGACTGACGTGTCCCAATACCCTGCAGTTCTCTCGCGCCTTTGCAGAAGAATCGTCCGACACTTCAATAACTCTTAGAAAACTCGTAGAACACACAATCACGTGAAGTCACGTGTAGTCACGTGCAGTCACGTGTGCCATGGTACGCCATGGTCGAATGGCCGGTGGCCCTGGGCCGTTCCTGTGGGCTGTGTGGGCTCCACATCATGTTCCGCACCTTCTTCTGCTTGTTGAGACGGAGCCGAGTGTCCTTTCTTCTCGATTTGCTGCTCTGAGGGCCTAGGCATTGAGAAATGTTCGCAAGCTTCTATGACCTCCATGAGCTCGAAACACAGTTCTTGTCCAGCGCCGGGATTGCACATTGCTCTATCTGCCCGTTCTCTTCGAAGCTTCGGAGCTTCTTAGAAGGCCATCTTATCTTCTCCTTCGTGGAGCTAAGATTGAAGTGATTTCGGGCGGAAAGCCGCGCTGGGTCTGAAGAGCCCTTGCGAGATCACACGGCAAAGCTCGGTCGCCGTCAATGACAGGGCCGAACCTGGTAGAGATGACAGACTCCAGGAAAAGGAGACGGAAACGTTGCGGCAAAGGCGGAGAGCTGTCGAAAAATGCAAAAAACACGTGTCCGCTCAAAGCACGGCAAACGTCCTAGAAGCCCAAAGCGTCTCCCGTGTCACAGCCCATCGTGTAGGAGCCTATACCGCGCGTGCCACAGTACAATGTTGCAATGTTGCAGATTGCGGAAGCACTTCCGCGGAGCACCCCCCCTAGGGGGCTGTAGGCTTAACAGAAGGCTTGGCGCGAGAGAGAGAGAAAGAGAAAGAGAGAAGGACTGACATGAGAAGGACAAAAGAGAGCAGTCTCTCTCCCCTAGTTGGCTCCCCCCTTCGTACCTCTGAGAGCTGCCGATCACATCGGCCACGGGGCCATGGCGCAAGGCCGCGCCCCGCCAGAAGGCGCTCGAACTAGAAAGTAGCAGGGGTTGCAGGGGTTGCAGGGGCTGCAGGGGTTGCAGGGGTTGATGGGCTGATGGGTTCAGAACTACTAGCTACGCGCACAGACCTTACTGTAGCTAACCAGAGTAAAAAGCCGTGCGCATGCATCATGTTGCTTCGTCTTGCTTCGAATTGCTTCGGCTCTTGACGATGTGACCTGCTAGAGAGAGCGAAAAAAATTTCCGGTCATGACAAGGGTTGCTTCAAGCAGCGGACAGGGTGTGCAGAGCTCAAAGGGCTCGCTGATTCGAGTAAGTCGCCAGCGCTTCGCCTCCTGCTCGCTGCCTGGCTGGCTGGATGCATCTTAAACGCGAGTCGTAAGGCTCTGGGCCCGCCCTACTCTAGGCCTCAAGCGGGAGCTTAAAGTTGATCATCGCTGATACGTGTACTCCAGGGTGAAAGCGGATGAGCTCGGAAGGGGCATTCCGTGGTCCGTTGCGGCAAAGCACCGGCACGATCCCTACTAAAACTTCCAAAAGAGTATATGTAGAGAAACAAACAATCATTCTGTGTATCCATTGGCCCCGCAACAAACAAGTTTTGCTGTGGAAACCCCAGAGCACATCTTGCTGGCAGGTAAGGAGTTCCTCACCTCACTTGCTTGTAGGCCGTGTGTTTATTGCATTGCATGTTTTGTAACTAGTCAGGCAATGTCAGGCATCCATGCTAGGAGAGCCGCGCGTGTCCTCAGGTCCCGGCAGCAGGCGCTCGAGCTTCGCACGGCGACCTAAGTGCCAGGCTGCGAAGGCCGCCCACGGCAAACGGCGCAAGGCTCGAAGTCGTACGTGAAATGGTTCACGAACACGTGAGAGTCTCTAAATGTCTTTAAGCTTTGCAGCTTTTTGAGCTTCCGGCGGGGGAAGGGCTCGGGGTCTGGGAGCGCCTCCCGGCGGCTCGGCTTGGGAGCCGTGCCCAAGAGCTGTTGGCCCTTTGGGCTCGCGGCACACGCGCCCTCTGGCAACTGACCATACTGACCAAGCATGGCCACCTCGGGGCGACACTCGGAACTCTCTTACCAGGGTCTTACGAGAGTTCTTTGCTTGACTCGTGAAAGAGTTGGGGGGGGGGGGGGGGGGCTTTTTTTTGGGCCCCGGGCCGGTGCCGAGGGCACGGAGCGGCTCCGCGCCAACTGCGCCGCGGGCGGCGAGGAGGAGAGCACCGTGAAGGAGGCGCCGCCGGAGGGCGCCCGGGACTTCCCCCTGAAGAGAAGAGGTGATTCCGAAAGACTCTCGTTTTTGGGTTACTGTTCTTTTTTGGACTCTCCGCAAAACAAAACAAAGAGCTCCACTCTGGGCATCTGGCATCATCGATGCCAGATCCTTCTAAAAGACGACTGCAGACCCCAAGTGTCACGAACTTGAACTGGCATTTGCAAGCGGACTGTGGCATGATGTGGCATGCACCGGAGATTGCAAGAGCCTTCTTTCGTCCCTTCTTCTGCACAGCCAACCAGCACCGTCCAAACAGCCCCCGTACAGGAGCTTTCAAGCTTTCACTGACGTTCGTTGAGGCTCACTACGTCGAGCTGCTGCCGCGTTGTCGCTCCGCCGTCTGTCAGACCGTCTTGGAGTTCCCAAGCGGGGAGCCCGACCGCTTTCTCCACGGTCTGGGCGCTCTTGAGTCTGCACTTGCCACTTGCAAACATCACGTCACGAGGTCGGTGCCCAGCCGAGTCAACTCCTGCGGTCTGCCAAACAACGCGCCGGCGAGATCTACAGCAATCCCTAAGCGCCTGAACCCATTCTCTGCTTCCTTGCTGAAGTGACAAGGAGGTGGGAAACGAGGCTGGTTCACGGGATGTGAAGCTTCGCCGTGTAAACCCAAAAACAAGAACTCCCGTGCCAGGAGCTTTCAAGGCATGTTGAAATAAAAGAATCCCGCGCCCAGAAAGCCTGAGCGTCCTCTCAGGCAGCGGATGCCGAAAGAATTTCCGCCATCCTTCCTGGAGCACCCCCCCTACCCCCACCCCCCACGGGCCCACGAAATGGGCCCTCGAGCCCTCTGCAGCACCCTCGGTCCTGGAGGCTTCGGAGGGGATCCCGGGAACAGGCAGAAACTTTCAGGAGCTCCGCGCATGCCCCGAGGCCTAGAGGCCGATACGAGTCCACTCCGAGTCCCTGTAGACCCGCCCAGCTTGTTGATGCCCTCACAACACTTCTTGCAAGCTTAGTTGAAGAGGTCCGTGCGGCATGGCAGCTTTGGTCGGCAACCGTCAAATATACAAACATATGTTCACGCTCTTTTGGGTGTAATGAGTAGAGTCACACGACACGGAAAAGCCAGGGCAGTGTCCTTTACGTCCGAGAGTGACTTGAAGAGAAGGTTCAGGCCGTGCGGCCATGGCACCCTGTGGTAAGTCAAGTGCCCTGGCGGAGCTCCAGCTGCTGGTACTCCACGCCGGTGGTCGAGATGCGTGCCTCGTCGTCGACGTGCACGAGGTCCTTCTCTTGTCACTCTTCATCTGCTCTGGGTTCTCAACAGTTCTCAAAATTTCTCAAATTCAAGTATCGCAGAACCTTTGCGTCTAACAATCTACCCCCCCCCGTGCGCCTCAAAGGGCAAGCATCGCCACTGGTACTTCCTCTTGAACTGGAGGTACTGATGTAGGAGCATGACCTTGCAAGAAGCACCGACAAGCACTGAGCCCTTAGCCCAATCAGGGCGGATGGCGGCGTCTAGTGAAGTGAAGGATGACTGGAAAAAGACTGAAGGAAGAGCTGAAGGATGCAGAAGAGCTGCACCACTGCAGGCGGCGATCACTGGAGGGCCCAAAGAGTCGGACCTCGAACTCTGAGAGTCAACTTCTCGCTCGACTTCTCGCTTTTCCCCTTTGCTAGAGATATGGGGGAGGGGCACCCCTTCCGGTACGTGATGAGGTCACAATTTGACAATGTGCTCGCGGTGTGGTCACACATCCCGGCCTCTCCAAGAGCACGCTTGTCATCAACACCACCTGAGAGGCAATTTGCCAGGAGACTCTCGAAGATCTCGAAACCGTCCTCTAAAAAAGCTCCCCAAACCGGTTGTCAACCACTCTGTCACTATGCAAGCCGCGTAGAGGAAGAGGCTCTTCTGAAGGTGTTGCAGCTGCAGGCACCAGAACTCGCCGCCCAGGTCCGGCTTTATCGTTTCCGAGTAGACCAGCAAGTAGCCTATGAACGAGGTACAAGAAGCGCCCAAAAAATCAGCGGGCAGAGCTTTCACAAAAAAGAGAAGCAACTATGCGAACAAAAGCGTATAAACCTTTGGCAGAAGCTTCTTGGCTAAACCAAGAGCTCTCTCTCTCTCTCTCTCTCTCTTCTCCACACGCCGCCGAAGGCTCCGTAGGTGAGCCGGCAGAGGCCGAAGCTGACGAGGCCCAGGGCGCAGATCAGCGGGGACAAGCTGCAGAAGGTGAGGGCCATGGACAGCAGGAGCGAGCAGCGCGCGGAGCGAGCACCTCCCCAGCAGGAGGATAAGAACACGCAAGAAGGGGTTTTGGGGAAGGAGGGAACGGCCCGACGGTTTGGGGCACGGGGAAATGTCTGGGTCAGGGATCCCTGAAGTGTTCTTCGGAAAGTGTCCCCGGACGCCCTCGCGTCTTCGCTGTCTTCGCTGTCTTCGCTGTCTTCGCCTAGCTGTATGGTACCGTGTCTGGGATTAACATGACCAAGCATTGTGGTCAGCACACGTGTCTTCGCAGACCTTTCTCCGGAACCTCGCCTAAGCCCATCCAAACCGCCTGTCTCTTCAAAATGCGGCTTCAGCTTCGGTGGATATGTGCACCCCCGCGACCACCATGCAAAACTGCAAACTTCACAACCCTCGCAATGGTCGAATCTCTTCGTCCCCTATGATTTTCACACGGATTTGCACACGCGAGCCTATGCCATAGTAGGCCTGGTCCTCTGGTTCGCAGAGGGCCTTGGCGTGCTCCTCACCATAGAGTGCCTCTCAGGCACGAGATGGCACCGCAGGCGACATGCGAGTGTTTGCAGACACAACTCAGATGCAGCAAACATCTGGGTGAAGCATCAGAGGGATGAGAGAGTCATGCATCATCATCCAGCTTGCCAGCAGCCATTTCTTGACCACAAGCCAGCATCATCAGGGACTCTGACTTGAGAGTGCCAGAGCGGAAGGGATGCGCTGACTTGCAATGCAATAACAGGAATTGCCCCCAACTCACCCCGGAGCACCTTCATGGCCAGGTACTTCATCGCGATGGGATAGCGCGCAGCCTCCAGCACCTGTCCACATGTCTCCCCTCCCATGGTTGCACGAAGCCCTTGTCCAAAGCTGCAGTGCACCTGAAAGGTGCACTGCAGCGGAAAGTAGCTGAGGTAGAAGTGCGTTGTGTATGGCAGCGTCGAGGCCAGGAGCGAGAAGATCTCCTGCGTCACGGCGTCTGAGCACCATTGAGGCGGCTTAGCAAACAACGCGCTAACAGGTTTTTGGAACCAGTTGCGTGGAGGGCCTTGGGATGATCCACCAAACGGCTCATCGTGTAGAAAACCGACGACCCCACGGCAGGCACCAGCAGTACCTTCCCCCGCATGAAAACTCCGTGTTAACGGCATGTAACTTGGACGAACATGGCAACTACACATGGCATTGTAAACGAAAGGAGTCTCTCGCGCCGAGATGTTCTTTGGCGCACGAAGACCACCAGGAAGAAGAAGTACCAACTCTGTACCTCCAGCTGACACCTGCGATTCAGGGTTTGTGAGCAAGAGTGTCCTTTGAGAACCAGGTTCTACGCCTCAAGTTCTTGCCGAGGTGCCGTCTCTCAGATTTCGTCACAAAAAGGTGGCTGCAGATGACCATGAGCAGGGCTGGCAGGGAACCTCGGTTGGTCAAGGCATCCGCAGAGTTGCTCTGCCCATTTCTGGCGCATGAACAAGCAACTACAGGGAGCCCAATACAGAATCCGACAAGCTGCTCATGAAGAGGGCCAGCGCCAAAGTGCTGGCCAGACCGTCCCAGAGTGAGCGCAGAATCGGCCAATAGGTCACAATGTTGTGAAGGCTGGGGACCTTCCCACTTGAAGACTGCAATCCAGAATCCATACAGCAGATGATGCCCCGATGATGCAGCGGTACTGAGCTCTGGGCAACCGTCTGCAATGTTTCCAGCTGGGCCACGGCGGAGAAGGCGATGATGAAAGGCGCAAACACCCAAAACAAGAAGAGTATGCACAAGTAGCCCATGAGCGTCTCTCCCCAGGCAGCGCCGCCTTTCCTTAAAGAGAGTTGTAAGTAAAGCTTGCCCTTCAGTATGCGCCTGATGCGGAAATCTTTTCAATCTCAGGAAGTCTCTTAAGGTCTGGGCTGAGGCTCTCCAGGTCTTGGTGCCGGACATCATCTGGTGCCGGAGCACTTGAGACCACGAACTGGAGCCCATCCGCCCGGTACTGGACCCTCAGGGCGATCTCCGCATCCCGCCGGCTCCAGAAGGTCACGAAGGCGCTGGCGCAGTAGGCCTCGGAGGGAGAGAAAAACATGAGAAAAGCGCAGCGCAACAAAAAGGCCAAGGCCCCCAAAGTCACGGGATGGGCCCCAGGCAGGTCTACCACAAAGCATGATCTTTTCAATTGAAGGGCTGGGCGGAATCTCAGAAGAGCTTGAATAGCACAACCGTTCCTGTCATTTGGGGCCCAAGCTCGGACGAAGTCGGGCTCCGCTGCTTCTCGGAGTCCCAGCCGGCGCTCCTCCGCCTTCAGAGACCCAAGACAGGAAAGCAAACACTCGATGTGGGGAGAAAATTCAGCTTCAACAAGAACAACTCGAACAGCTGGGCAGTCTGATGTGTGGGACTCTGAGACTGACGCCAGCAAGGCCCTGAGCGGACACAGGCTTTGCTTAGAATGCACATTGCTGTGGGAGATGGCTGTAGAACTGCGAAGAGAGACCCTCGATTGCTCCCGCACACACGCTCAGAACGTCCACCTCCATCTGCCAGGCTGAGGCTCCAACGAGCGCTCCGTCTGCAGCACCTCTGCAGAGCTCGGCTTGGAGATCAAAATTCGTGTTCACGCAGGTCACAGGTGTTCACTCCGATGATTCGAGTCTTCCCAGTCTTCTCCTTCTACTCTGGAGTCACATCTTCTCTCTCTTCTTCTCCTTCTTCTTCTGCTGCACGCTTCAGGAACCCTCCCCGCAGAGAGGCTCCGGCCGCGATGGCCAAGCGGTTTAGCGGTCTTGGTCCCGGTGTTCAGTTCGTTCAGGGATATCGCAGATAGAATTGGCGTCCCCGTTCTTCCAGAGGGTAACAGCGGTGTCCGGCTTCGCACGTCGGTTAAAGTCCGTGACCCCGATGTCGACCGGGACTCTCTCTTTTCTTTCTTTTCTTTGGGGCATGGAGCAGGGCTCCGCGCTGACGCGCGCCCCGGTCTGTTCTTTTGTGGAATCCTATCACCGCTTTCGGGCCGATGTCTCTCTCTCTCTCTCCTGCACGCATGCCCGCCCCCCGCCCTTGCAGAGGAGAGCCGCCCCCAGGTGCGCGCGAAGTCCGAAGATCCGTTTGTCGGGACTTTCTCTCTCTCTCTCTCTACACGCTTGGCCGCCCCCGAACGGGGAATGGGAGCCGATCCAAAAAGAGTCACTCCGTGCTCTCCACTGATGCTGATACAGTGTCGGTTTCATGGACTGTGCGAACCGTGGCCAGGGTCCCCTCGGGTGCATCTTCCCCCCACAGAGTCGGTGGATGCGCGCCTTCGGCCCCTCCCAAACAAAGGGGCTACGTTCGCCCTGGAAAGAAGGCCCCATGAAAGAAGGAAAGGAGGACAAAAAGAAAGAACATGAGATAGAAAATGTAAGCGCAGCATGTTCCACGGCTCTTCTTTTGTACGCTGACTTCCGAACGGACCCAAAAGAAGAAGCAGAAGCAGAAGAAAAGGAGGAGGAGCAGGAGCAGAGCAGGAAGAGAGAATCTTCCAGACAAGGAACCACTTGGCGTTGCGGCCGAGTCCCTTCCTCTTCTTCTTTCTTCTTTCTTCTTCTTTCTTCTTCTTCTGGGCATGAGGAGCCCCCGAAGAACCTTCCTCGCCCGAAGCGCGCTCGAAGTGCGGTTTCACCGTGAGACTTCCTCGAGAAACCCAGTTCGCGAAACTCACTCTCCCTTTGTCGCTTCTTCTTCTTCTGCTGAGTTTGGGGGGGTTCCCTCCCTTGCGCGCAAGGCGCACCTGTCGCGTCCGGGTCCGGCTTGTGAAACTTCATCACCATCACATGGGTTTTGCAAGACGAATAGCGGCTTGAGGCGGTCTTTCAGTGAGGAAAGGAGGAAGAAAAGGGGAGGGGCAGGGGCACTCTGAGTTCTGATGTCTTCCTGCCTCGGACCAGTGGTCGATCGTGTCCCGCACTTCACCACGCATGGGGCTGTCGAGGGTGAAGTCTTGCACAGATCTCGGCTTCATCATCGTAGGCCCTGGGATGAAGGCATTTCATCGGCGACTGTCGCCAGATGCCAGTAGGAGTCCAAAATGAGTTAATAAACATGTGACATGTATAAACTTAACTCTGTATTGAGGTATTGGGGAGTGTTTTTAATGTCTCTTGCAGTTCTGGTGGCTGCGGCCCGTCCTCTCCAGGAAGGCCTCCCCCTGGGCCAGAAGAAAGCACAGAGATAAAGCGACACTGGGCTCAGAAAAAGCAAAAACAGCCACTGATCCTGGCACTGATCGGATGAATCGATGAGGGCTTTCAGAGGCTCTCTGTGTGGTCTCGTCTCACACTGTCGCTTTGCCTCGCGGAGCTGCTCTTCGGCCCGGCGCACGCTGGAGAGCAGACCTCGGAGGGCCTCCCGCGTCACATTGGGGGATTCTTCTGTGAAAGAAAGAAAAAGAAACACACCTCTGGACGGGCTGCAGGGTGGAAATTGGGGCTCGGCCTGCGTGCTCCGAGTGACGTGGGCGACTTCGACCACCTCGCGTCCGAAGACGGAGTTGAAGTAAGCCGCTAAGCCTGGAGAACAGGAGCACGCACAAAACCCTACCCGCCCCCCCCCCCCTATTCAAACAACCCGAATCGGAAGTCCGCCCCCTCTCGCTCACTTCTTCGAGCTGCTGTCGTTGGAACAGAACTCCGGCGGGATGTGTTCCACCAGCAAGGTCCTTCGGAACTTGCAGCAAATGCCCGGCATCGCCATGACTTCTCATCTCTTCTGCTCTCGTCCTTGTCTTCGACGTACGTTCTTACTACACACGCTTGTGTTGCTTCGTGTTCTGTCGCTGCTGGGGATATGTTTCTCGAGATAACTTTTAATGTGTTACATTATTGGCGTTCAGTCCTTGGCATTCCTGATCTTACTGGTATTCGCATTTCGTCTTTCTGCTTCGGAGCGTCATCTTCCCGCCTCTTATCGGGCTCGTTCTATTCGCCTCTCGTCAACAGGTCCTGGACCTGGGTGGCGGCATCGCCCGGAGCCAGTGCACCCTCCGCACCAGGAAAGCACCCTGGGCCATACCCACCGACTTCTCCACCACCAGGACCACGAACCAAACCTCGCTCTGAGCGTCACACACTCACAAAACACTTTGCAGCCAAAACCCGAAGCTCCAACTTTGAGCTTGCAGGATTTTGGCGTAGGCAGAGTGATGGAGAGTCTCGGTCTAGGCAGGCAGCAATGCCGCTGTGAAGCCAACAGAGCCAGCTGCCTGCATCCAGCTTTGGGGCTAGGAAGGTGCGTGCGGGGCGATTGCATGTGGTGTCGATGCTCCTCATGAACACTTGTCAAGGTCAACATGCAACAAGACCACGGAAATGCATCGGGTGATGTGGGGTAGCCTGGGCTAACTGGTGCCAACCCGGTATTCTCAAACCCTGACATTTGCTTGCAGCGAACTCGTGCAATGCGACGACATGACGAGATGCCGTGCTCCACATTCGCCATTCCAATCCTGAGAAGGAATCAGCACCCCTCGTCTGTTGCAAAGTCCCATGGCCATGTCGAGGGTGGTCCGGTGTCCTAAGCCGCCGGCCAGCTGAGCTTGTCCTCTTGCACCATGGTGCCGCAGAAATCTGGGCACGCTTCATTCTCATCGTGACATGCACCGGACTTGAATGCAGCTTGCGGGCAGTGAAGCGGGCAAAGCACGCAGATCAGGGGCAGGCCGATCACCTCCGACACGGTGCGTGCCGCACTCCGCTCTCCGCGCTAGGCTTCGGCTTTAATCGTGGTCTTGGACGATATACTATGATATACTGTATAAGGCTTGGACGGCCAGGATCCACATCGCCAGGTCCATGAACTCCACCAACATCGCGGCGTCCAGGCCCGCCGCGACCTCGCGTCCCAGGCCGACCGCGAGATGCATCGCCCCGCGTGAGATCTCTGCATCATCTATCGACCCCCCCCCCTCCCCCTCTCCCGGCTCTTGGGGGACTCACCGCGTGGTCTCCGCATGATCGGTGCATCCATCGCCCCTTTTTCTTCTCCTCTCTCTCTCGCTCGCTCTCGCGCTCGCTTGCGCACCTCCGCCTCCTCCGTGGTCAGCTGCGCGGCCGCGCGGAGCCAGCCGAAGCTCTCGGCCAGCAGCTCGCCTCGCTTTTGGAGGGAGCTCCGATATGGATGCTGTCCAAAAAAACCAAGAAGCACAAAAAATGTCCCTCATAAAATATGACTCACCATAGACGAGTCAAAGAAGAGTCGAAGCTGTCTTCGTCTCTGCTCTTCTTCTTCTTCTGCCCAGCGAAGAGGCCCCCCCTAAGAGGACCACGCTGGCCCGCTGCTCTGTCTCTGCTCTCTCTCTCTCTCTCTCTCTCTGTGCGGCCAGGCCGGCGGGAGCCGAAGGGCACCTTGCAGCGGTCCAAGTTCCCCTCGTAGAGGAGCGGGTGGACCTCGGAAAGGCGAGGCAGAAGATGCCCCCAACAGGAAGTAGGAGATGAGGAGACGAGACGGACACTTTGGAGAAATGCTGGAAAGAAGAGGTGCCGGATGGCGTTGGAATAAGCAGAGATGATGAAGAGAGGAGCACTAGAGGGCGAACACCAAGAAGAGGAGTAAGAAGAATTCATGACGCCGGGGTCGGAAACATGAGCATCACCTGGGGTTCTGGTCATGTGCCGCCCGTGTCACACGTGATGCAACTGGAGTGCTCCACTTGCATTTGGGGCCAACTCACAGAATGTTCATGAGCTAAGAGTTGCGAAGTGGGAACCCCCGAGAAGGAGCTCGAGAGTAGCACACTTCTCTCACGCTTCTCCGTTTCTCTCATGTACTCTCCTCTCTTCGTGCGTTTCAGCCTCCGGCGCGCCGGGCCGCCTCAACGTGCTCCATGAGGAAGGCGACGCAGGCCGAGTGGCCAAGCAGAGCTCCCACGAGGGCCGACAGCCCTGAGAGGGAAAGCTGCGCTTCATTCACGTCACTTTCATATCTTTTGACTTTTTTTTATGTGGGCTGTGCGCTCGTGCGCGTCAATCTGCCTCCAGCACGATCCCGCTCCACCCCCGAGAGGTCCGCTAAGGGGACGTTGGCTTGGCGGCACACGGCGCTGCTTACGGCCGAACACGCTCGGTTCGTCCATGACCTGAGCTCTTGCGCTTGGATCTTCGGAGGCTGCCAAAAAAAGGCTTCCAAAAGAAAGCTTCCAAAAGGCTTCCAAAAAGCTTCAGAGAAGGGCTCTTGAAAAGCTGCCGAGCGTCCCCAGGGTTTTCAGCGCCCGGCCAGGGCTGAAACAGGCGTTGGCGGGCTCTCGGGTCTTAGTTGCATGGGCCATTTCCAAGAGGACCCCTTCGTTCAATTAGCCTGGCTGTTGCACCCCAGCGATTCGGCGCGAATGCTGCCGGAGAGCACCCCGAGCGGGACCCCGAGCGGGACCTCCAGCACTGAAGGGGTTCCCGGCCAGTAAGAGGCACACGGAGGGGAGCCATGGCTTCCGCTTGGGAGGGCCCATCTCGGAGCATCTCTCACTCAATTGTTTGATGCTTTTGATGTGCGCAGTCGCGCGTGAGATACTGCAGCTTCATGCCGACAAAGAAAACTGCGCGGCATTCAGAACAGCGCCGAACAGCTTGGAACAGCAACAGCAGCAGCACTGACTGCACGAAAGCTGGTCCTCCGGCATCTGTGTCGACAAATTGCCTCAGCCGTCAACAGCGTACATGAAGCAAAGTGGGGCCCGAACATGCCTGAACTATCCTTCCTTGGGGTTGCGATCGGCTTTGCAGACCTTTGTGCCCGTGTACCTTCACTCACATATTACATCCTGCGCCCCACGGGGCACAACCTGGGCCGTGGCTCTCGTCGCCGTTCGGCACGAAACCTCAGTGCCCAGCCCTGTCTTGACAAGAACAGTGCGACATGAACTCTGAACACACCTTTTATGAGAATATATGAGAAAACTGCGATGCTCAATTGAAGCACTCCGAAGCTTCCGAGGCCATCGCTGCCAGAGGTTGGGTGGCGAAAGTACCCGAAGTTTTGGCAGAAATCTCCCAGAGAGGCGTAGCCTGGGCTTGCAGGTTTTAAAGTTTGGGGGGGCTAGCCTATCAGAGCCTATCACTGGCCCACGCTGACTTCAGGGATGTTTGGAGGTTTCGCACCTGGCAAGACATCTCCCAGCTGACTTTGCACCGCCACCTTCCGACAGCACCCTCTCTTTAGACATCTCAAAGTCTCAAAGCACCTCTGCCCGGGCATCACAAAATATTCACACCGGGTGTCAGGCCAGAGGGTCAGCAAGGTTCTGCTTTGTCCGAGTCTTCGCCTCTCAACTTGCCCCCCCCCACTCCGGGGTAGCTCTCAACTTTCAAAGCTCAACTGGCCTTCGACACCCGCTCTTCCATCAAGAGCCCTTCGGCAAGCAAAGCCTGGCGCGGGTCGCAAAGCTCGCAAAGCTCGCAAAGCCAGCAAAGCTAGGTCGCTTGGCAAGGCACGTCCTCGCATGGGCCTCTCTGCCTCCTGGCGTGCCTTCCCGGCTCTTCCCGGCTCTTCCCCTCTCTTTGCTCATTTCTTTTCTCCTCGTTGGGCACCTCTGCCGAAGCCAGGGGCTTCCCGGAGCCCCCCGCATACCAGCTGCAGGCGGCCCAGACAGCGGCGCACGCCAGGGCACCCACAGCCAGCAGTGCCCGCGTGAGCAGCTGTTGCACCTCCCACGGGGCCCGGCGCTCCCCGTGCCGTGCCTTAAAGGCCCGCAGCGTCTCCGGTGCCTCTGGCAGCGGCTCCGACTCCGACGGCATCGCGCTGGCGGCGCTGCGCATGGCCTCGGCCATGAGCTGCGGCGTCTCCTCCACCAAACCGAGGGCCTCGGCCTCCTCGAGGGACCGCGCCAGGTTCGATGAGTCCACGAAGTTCGCGCTGACGGCCACCGAGGTCTCCAGGTTGTCCACCTGGTGTGGCCAACCCGCGGGGACGAAGATTAGGTCCCCGGGCTCCAGCAACACCTCGTGCACCGACATCTCCGCGTTGACCTGGGCAAGAGCCTCACCGGAGCTGCCCAAGGCATTGCCAGAGGCAGTGGCCTCCAGAGCATTCAAGTCCGTCGGAAAGACCGGGTTCAGGTCCGTCAAATACAGCGGATGGAGGAAAGGCACGTCGTCTCTACTCACCAGGCGCCAACGTTTCTTCCCATGGCACAGCATCATCCAGAAGTGCGTCTGCAGAGTATCAATATGAAGAGACGATCCGGTCCCCCGTGGCGCAAGAAACAATGTGGGCCCAGCTGAGCCGGTCACGGGATGGACACGCGCTGAGGCGCTGGTGTAGAAGTCCACTGGAAAGACCTGGCTCGGCACCCGCAGCTCCTGCAATGTGAGAGCACGTTGAATTTGTGGACTTTTCTTAAGTCTTTAAGAGCCCAAATTCTGGTGTGAAGTAGATCACAAGCCTTCATAGAAAGAAAAGAAAGGCATCCCGGCAATATCCGTTGCATCATAGTTTCGCAGGCCCCATTATGCCCGGTCTCCTGTCCGACGCGGCTGTCCTCGCAGTGCTGCCAGATGGAATGGTCAAAGAGCTGCAGGCCACCCCGGGGAGCGGCTGCCCCATCGTAGGGCTCAATGTGCGCATCGTAGAATTCCGAGAAGGTCATGGCTCCCGCAAACTCAAGCCTGCTCAAGGCTTGACACAGCATTGACACAGAAATTGACTCCTGACTTAGCTCGGAGCTAGAGCGCCGTGACCTGTCATCATGTGCCATCATGTGTCCCATGTAGTGTTGGGCCTGGCCCAGTTGGCCGAGGAGTCTTGGCAGAAGCGCACAGGCACCCGGGTGTTCTTCAGCATCTCCCGAAGCTGCCCAGGCGCCCAGCGTGGCACGAAGTCGAGGCCCCGCAGGACGCAGGGAACGCCCGGCACGAGAAATCGCTCCCAGAGCTCTGCTCGCGACGTGGACTCCGTGGAATCCATGCGCACCACCTCCACAGAGGTCTTCGATGGCGACTTCTTCGAGGTCTTCCGAGTCCGACACTCCTGCCACCAGAGATGCCTCCGCACCATGACCGAGAGCAAGGCCGCGGCGGCACGGTGCGAAGGATCCAAGGAGCCCTCTGAGCCCTCTGAGCCCTCCGGGCTGAGCAGAGACTGGGCCTCCTCGTGGCGCCGCTGCAGGTCCAGCACCGAGGCCAGCCGCGCACGTGCCCAGAAGACTTGGCCCGGGGCCGCGTGGGCCGCGCCCTGCAGCTCCTGGCGCCGAAGCGCCTCCGCCGCCGCGAGGCGCCGCTGGGCCTCGCCAGTGCCGCGGACGAGCTCCAGCAGCTCCAGGCGCGAAGCTGGCGAAGCTGGCGAAGCGGACGGCGCACAGAGCCCCCGCAGCAAATCCGCACGCAGCTCCTGCCAGGCACGGCGGGCCATGGCTCCACCCCCCCCCCCCGAACCTGAATCTGAACAAGAGGAGAACCGCTATGTCGAGTTTCCGTGATGGGTCGATGTCCACAAACCCAACATCATGTCAATCATGCTTTCCGACGAATACTGCGGTACTGCACCGAAACTGCAGGTCTGGAATCCGAGGCACCGAATCGCGGCTGCACAAGATCGACTGTCAACAGGAGGCAGCCAACTAATTATCTACAGACACCGTGGCCAGAGGCCCTCGAGGCCTTCTCTTTCTTCAAGATGTCCGTGTAAACCTGTCTGGGGGTTGCAAGAGAGAAGCCATGGAAGCCGCCCTGCTGTTTTGAAGAAGCAGAAGCTGAGTCAGCGGCCACAAGCGCTGCTGCAGGATCGAAAGTCGCTGAGACCTTGGTGGCACCATGGTACCATGCCATACAACCATACCCCACCCATGTCTGCCCTTCCTATGGAGCCTTGGCCCTGGCAAATCCTGAAAAAGGCATCCAGAGCGTCGGGCCCCTGGAAAGCGCGGCTGTGGCTTGCTTCGGTCCGGTGGCCGGCCGAAGCGCACACATGAGACCTGGAAGGCGACCCCCAAAAAAAGGCGGGGACAACCTGCAGAAGAAGAACTTGTTCAGCCGCATGTTTTCGCGCAACATGTGTCATGGAGCATGATTGGGCCTTCAGCTCCATGGCGTTTCCCCGTCGATGCGCATGGGTCCCACGAGCACCGGAAGTGTAATGGAAAGCTGCTCAGGTGCCAACATGAGCTATGAACCAACATGTGCGAACAGGTGCTGGCTGCTGCTGCACTGAGATATGCCATGATGAAACAAGAGAGCCTTTGCAATACCACACAATGCTTGCCTATGGCCTTCCGGCCTTCAGCCAAGACGGTCGGAACGTGCCTGGTCCAAGGAAGGGAATGTGGTTCTGATCGAATGATGAGGTGACAAGGGCCGCAATGACATGTGATGCATATGCTTTGCCTTTTTTCTCATCCCCACACACACCCAAGGCACGTGCCTTTGGCATGCGCCAACGGCCGGTCAGCCTTCTTCTGAAGCTGCCGAGGTCATTATCAGGTCATTATCAGAGCCTTGCAGCACTTTCTGCTCTACTAGCAGAGCCGGCTGCACCGCTGAAAAACCAACGCACTGGCCACTGGAATGGCGTATCCGTTTGTATACAGAAGTATAAATGCGAAGAAGCAAATCAACATATCTACAAACATATACAGCTATCACAGCTATCTATCGCATAAAAGGAAACCGAGCAACCCAATAAACATCATGCATTGCTTCTGAATTGCAGGCACCTGCATGGAAAGGTGCTTCGAGAATCGGCTCCCAGACGGCGGATCCGATGCAATGCCAGAGTGCCAGAGTTCACCACCAGCAACCAGGTCTCACTCCTGGCTTCGGAACTCGAACACCCGCATGCATCGACCACTAGTGCTCATCCGGCATGTCCGGTGTACTTCGCAACATGCCATACACACTCCAGACTCCAGACCACTGCCAGACCACGCACACGACGCTGCAGGCAAGCGGTGCAGCTGTCTTCGAGCTTCTAAGCTTGTACTTTGCTCTGATGACCATTGGGCTTCAAAAAGTCAGGTCAGCGGGAAGCGAGTGAGGCACCTGGGAAGTCTACATGAGGGCGGAGTGGCTGCAAGTGTCCTTGTCTACGTGCTTGGTCCACGCTGGCCGGCCCGATTCCACCCTGCTGCGTGCAAGATCGTGCAAAGGAATGCTAAGGAGCCTCATCGTGATGACTCAAGGACCTCACCGAAGCTTCACACACTTTCATCTTCACAGGCTCGGTGCAAGGCTGGATCGGCAGACGAGCGGTAACGGGCCTTGGTTTTTTTGCGCGCGCGGGGCGGTTTTCGGGAGAAAGATGGGTAAGTGCAGGCAAGGCAAGTCCGGGAAGCTGGCGATGAAGACGACGAGGCAGACTTTCGCAACGTGGCCGGCTCCCCTGTCCTTCCAGAGCAGAGGGATCCCGAGATGGGAGTTCTTTGAGAGGAATGGCCCCAACAGAAACGGCGCGTTGTTGACATGTGGGGTGGGCATTGAGTGGCACAGAACACAGCGTTGCAAACCGCCGCTAGCCCGGGCAGCCGAACTCAAAGGTGCAGCCAGGGTGCGCTGCTTTGCCCTCACAAAGAAGCAGAAGTGCTCAGACACAGCACATCACACAGCACACAAAAAAAGATTCCGAAACCAGCAGTGCAGCGGTGCAGGCGGGAGGCGATGCATGTGGGATCTGGCACCACCTCAGTCTGGACCTTGCAAGGGGGTGGCCTACTCTGCCTCCGACGGCCCTCCGACGGCCAAGCATGGAACCATACTCAGACATGCGCTTGCCCCAACTGCAAGAGAAAAACACCATGACAACAAGAGAGCGAGAGAGAGAGAGAGAGAGACCTTCTGGGGCAGCTGCGAAGCGGCTTGTGACTGCTGCAAAAGACTGCGTGGGGCTGCCCGAACTGGCCGAACCTCTATCCAGGTATCCTGCAGCAACTGACGAGTCGCAGGACAGTCACAGGCACTCCAAAAGCAATCCACCGACACTCGCGACGAGGCAGTCTGCCGACACATCAGGTGAGAAGCATCGCGACACACCGACACACGCCTGCCATGGCCTCAGGCTTGATTCCTTGCTGGGTGGGCCCGGCCTGCATCGGCGACCCCGAAAAAAAAGGACATTGAAGGGGAGGCACTCTTTTAACAGCATTAAAAATCCTTTATATCTGGCCCTTCCGATTCATTCTCCGAATCCCCCCCGAATCCCCCTGCTGGCCCTCCCCCAAAGCTGACAGGCGCGCGCCAACATCAAGAGCGGCGCCAAGAACGTGAAGGTGTAGGTGATGGCAATGATCGCATTCAGCATCAAGGTCCAGCCAAGCTTTCCTCTTTTTGAGAATGAGCAGAAAAGGCTTTCCTTTTTGAACGCGCTCTTTCCCCCCTCACACAACACGACTCAGTTTAAGCCCGGAGCATTCTCGGCCCTGGAGGGCGCTAAAGGCCCAATCTCTAAAGGCATTTACCTCTGGTTTTTTTCTGTGCAACTCAGAGCTCGCTGTGCGGATGAGCATCGAAAGAGGATGATGCGGCACGGGAGGAGGAATGCACAGCCAGCAATCGTCGTCAGAGCACCTCAGCGCTCCCCAAAACACAAAAACCCCTGACATTGCGTGGAATCGGGCTTTTGCCTGAGAACGTGCCCCACCCCCCCCCCCAAGGACTCGAGCCTCCCAGTATGGTTGGCGTCAGCATCACGAGCCTTGAGAAGCTGCTGAGCTTTGCTGTTCTCATGGCTTTCACTGGAGCGTCAATGGAGAGGCGAGAGTTTCAAGCTGCTGCCACGCCGCGCGTTGTGCACCCTCACCTTGGCCTGCCGGGCGTTGGCCGTGTGGTATCCTCGCAGGTTCAAAGGTAGGGACTTCTCGGGGAGTTCGCCCTTCAGAAGCGCTTAAAATGCTTTTAAAAAAAACAGGGGGTCCGTGGGCCAGGTGAAGGCAGTAGTCGACGCTCAAGCCCACGAAGATCGTCGCGCCGATTGCTTCCACCACACCGAAGTCATAGCCCAGAACGTTCCTCTGGGGGGCACTCTTAAGGGACTCTTTGCCTACTCAAATATTACCCCACTTTGCTGTGTACTCAATTCCTTGCTCCGAGTGATGCTTGCAGCAGAGGCTCAGCAGGAAGCCTGATAGCACACAAACCACCAGCAGGATGTTCAGGCATACGTAGAAGGCAAGCATAAGATCCCGGGTGAAGAGGGCGACCGCCACCATCGAAGTGGACAAGGAAAGCGAAAACGCCAAGATTGTGCTGGAAAACACAGACTCCTCAAGAGAAAGGGCCGTCCATACCCAGGACATCATCATGGCTTTTCCTCGCACGTTGAATCTTGCAGATGGTATACATTGGTATAGATGGATACAGTACAGTCATGCACAGTACAACGTGCATTCAAGCTCAGCATGGCTCCAGCTTCTGGTGGCGCATTCAGGTTCAAAGTATCGACGAAGTCCTGCACGTCGTGGCTGTTGAAAACCAAGTGGACCAAGTGGACCAGTGGACCAAAAGCATGACCAAAGCGCCCCTTCCCCCCGCTTCCTGCCACCGCCGGCGCATGACATCCTTCTGCTCCCGTTCGGCATTGACCGCCATGTTGACCTGGGAGACACCGAAAGATATTTCAGAAGCCATCAGCAGGTCTTGTGCTGCGCCACAGGCATCCGCAGGCACGGCACCTGCATCCTCAACCGTGCGAACATCAGGCGGCCAGCCTGACACGGCTCCCTACACGCGCCACGCCGCGCGCCACGCCACGCGCCACCGCAGCAACAGAGACGACCGATTGTTCTGCCGCGCGGCGAAGTCCTCACCAGACGTCCTGACGTCGTTCTGGTAACCTTACAGCAAGGCATCATGAAAAGCTGACCAATACTCACGAACCCGGTTCTGTCCTTGACTGGCGACGTCCGCCCTGTTGAGTGCAAGCTTGTAAATGGGGCTCTCAAAGCTAAGAGACTTTTTTGGACGGCCACATTCTGATGCATGAAGGCCTGGCTTCATTCACACGACCATACCGCATTTCTACTTCGTAATCGCTTCATTTGACAGCAACGTGTGTTCCATACAATCGCATATTGCATTAATCTGCCTTTTTCCGCTCTCCCCTTTTCCCAAATGTCCGCTCCTGGAACGCCTCCTCCGCCATGCTGCCATTCACGGGGAAGCTTCCTCCAAGCGGGAGGTCTTGGAGGGCAAAACCCCCTACAGCGCGACTGTTTTCAAGCAAGTGTTGTAGCCTCCGACAATGGGCATGAACTCTGCGAAACCTCAGAACAAGCGCATCGGCGAAGCAGGCGGAAGCAGGCGGAAGCGGGCGAAGCGGGCGAAGCGGGCGTTCCGACTCATGTGCCAAGGGGCTCTCAATCCAGCAGCTGAGCCTTGGTGCCAGAAACAGCGGAACAGAGGAACAGGTGCGCTCAGGGCGTGTGATCTGCTGGGGAGGCGCTCGCTCTTCACCAGCAGCTTTGCATCAGCGCGAGCATCGCTGCCTGGAACAAGGGACATGTCTCTGCAAGTCGCCCTGCCCTCGGCTTTCCATTTCTCGTTTCGCTAGACCGTTTGACATTGCTGGCGGTGTCCATCCCGGGTCGAGATCAGCAGGGTTTTTTGTAAAGACATATGAAGGCTAATCACGACAAACCAACCGCACAGAAAAACACATAGAAATAAAGATGGCGCCAAGCAAAACTCAACCGCCATTCTCTCGCACCGCATTTACCAACCGTGGCTATCAAAACCAGCAAACTCATCGCATGCTGCCCAACTCAAATACGACTTGATGAAGTTGGTCGAAGCACCGATTGAAAGATTGAACTTCCATCGGGCAGGGATCCCAGTTCCTCAAGAAAACTCAGAGGAGGAGCCACCTGAGGGACCCAGGGGTGGATTGAAACCTAATTATCGGGCCCGGATCCAAGATCCAAGATGGTTCCACTGAGTCTTTTGGATCTTGGATCCATGCCCGATTAAGTGCTGCTCCTGAACCGTGTGATTGCAAGCTCCGCAACTCTTCTTTTCATATGCGAAATACATGCTTCATCTCGAGCAAGTCAAGTTTAATCACATGGCAGCAGCTCAACACCTGAGCAACTGAAACTGCAATCTGTTGAAGGGGGCCCTGAAATCTCAGTCTGAAGTCCATGGAAGCCCATTGTCTGCTCATTTTAAGACACAGGGTGACGGAATTTGTTGTCATCAGCCCGCTCCTGTTTTGCACCCTCTTCAAATCACAAGTGAGCTGATTGGCCAATATGTGCCCACTCGTTCCAACACAAGAATAGTTAGGCAGGCAAATAGCAACAGTTTGCGCCCAAACAAAGCTTGTCAAATGATGTTGCTACTGTCGCTCCCCTTATGTTCGACCGCTAGATTTTTTAACGCAGAGGCAGGCCCAATAGCCATAAGTTGTGTCGAAGCTTAAGAAGATGAGAGGCCTGGCGCTTCGCAGGGCGAAATGCTCCAAAACAAGAAAGAGAGCGACAATAGCAGCGAGACAAAGACAACGAAAGACTCTAGACCCTGCTGATCTCGACCCCGGAAAGAACTCAAGGCCACCCCACTGCAACTGAGCTGTGGCCGCGGCAGGCTCGCAGCATGTGGGCCTTGGCCAAGGGCAGGCACATGAAATGAACAGAAACATAACATGACAAAACCATAAAACGCAGACGTAAAACGCGGACACAGAGTCCCCGGTGTTCAGAGGAACTTGAAACGATGGAAAAAAAAAACGACGAGTGTCCGCGCCTGCGCAGGCGGAGCCCAGAGGTCCACAGAGTCGTCGTAGGCCGGCGCGGACCTGTTCTCCTCCTTGTAGCCTGGATCTGAGAGAAACTTAAAAAGTGGGATAAAGCGGGGAAATGTAGGAATGCTGACTTGAAACACTCAAACGAGGTGCGACAGACATGGAGCTTACTGACCCACTGCGCGGGCCTAGCAGACCAAAGACAATGGTGATCTGAATGGCATTGGTGAGCGGCACCTCTGCGTCGCCATGCTTCGAGACAGCAGAGTCAAGCGCCACGCGACACACCGGCGTCACACGCGGCATCACACGGCCTCTTTAACAGCGCAGTCCTCGCCCAGATGGCCCGCAAAGCAGGAGCACTCGCCCGTGGCAGTGTCACAGTCACCTAGCTTGCTGCGCTGCTACGCTACGTTGCACACATGCACGCGGGTGCAATCTTGTGACAGCTGGACGAGGCTGCGTGCTCTGGAAAGCTAGTGCCTGCGTTGGTGCAGTTGCCCGGGCAGCGAATCTCTTCGCACCGAGGCCCATAGTATGGCTCGACACAGGTGCATCCCCAGACAGCATCCAAGTCCTTCGCGCGGGTTCCAGTGACCTCTCTCCCAGTTTTCCCGCTGTGCCAAGACAAGCCTAAGCAGTTGGCGGGTCTGCGTCCTGCGAGCTCTCCAGGCAGCTTGCGTTGTTCGCGCACGTTGGGCACACACGCACGGTGCAATCCTCACCGGCAAAGGTCTCCAAACACTCCTCGGTGGCAGAGCGTGCAATCGACAAGCGACCGAGAGACAGAGAGAGCGAGAGACAGAGACAGAGAGAGGAAGAAGAAGAAGAAGAAGAACCTTGAACCCAGCCAGACCAAGCCAGACCAAGCCGCACAAGACCAGTCGCCGCTCTCCTGCTGGACGCAGCTGCCAGCACCGGCACACACTGGATTTCCCGGGCACAAGATGGTGCTGGTGGTGCTTGAGCTGGTTGCTGTGAGGCTGCTGGTGCTCGAGCTGGTTCCTGAACCGGGAGCATCTACGACTCGATGAAGCTCCCTACTTTAGGGTGTAAGGAGGACTTTTGCCCCTCCTCTCTCAAAGATCCTTAGGTGCCTTTGCACCAACCCCCAACCAGCCAACCAGCCTAGCGCGGGGCAAGATGTGTAAATGGTGGGCCAGCACCCAAGCAGAAAAGGCAAATGAAGAACATCATCGTCTGGCGTTACCTTCTCTTACGGACTCGTCCCTGAGTACACGTATAGTACACGTGAATACGCGTGATTTCACGGAATTTCGCGTGATTCCACGTGACCCTGCAGTGAAAGAGCCAAGCCGCGTGTCGTCGGAGGGGCACCGGAGGACACCGAGACGTCCAAGACGAGCAGGGTCTCTGCGAAGCCTCTGCCAAAAGATGTTGCAACAGAAGTGAAGTCTGAAGTCTGAAGTCTGAAGTCTTCAGACGTCTGTCAGATTCGGCTGAGTCTGTCGCCTCGGGACGCCAAGGCGTCGTTGAGAGCTCCCTGCATCGACGCCGGCGTAGTTTCCAGGAGGGCGCCCAAGGCTCGCGGGAAGAGCTCGGGCCCCCTGAATCCCAGAGAGCTCAGGGGGGCTACCCTCAAAGTTTTTTCAGACTCGGACATACGAAAGGAATGCGAGCAGCGCGCCTCTCGTCGGGGACGTGGATGCTGTACTCCAAGCTGGGAGCCGGAGGCGTTGCCTGCAGCCGTCGGCCCACCTGAAGCAGCAAGAGGGACCCAAGCCCTCAGAAGAAAGAGAAGCAAAAAATGAATAGTCAAAGCAACAAGAAAGAAACAGAAGCAGCAAGAGAAAGAGAGAGAAAGAGAGAGAAAGAGAGAGAAAGAGAGAGAAAGAGAGAGAGAGAAAGGGAGAGAAAGAGAAAGAGAAAGAGAAAGAGAAAGAGAAAGAGAAAGAGAGAGAGAAGAGGCGAGAGAGACTGAGAAAGACGGAGGAGTGACGGAGAGGAAGGCTGAAGTTCAGCTGAAGCATGTGAGGGAGGAAGAGCCGCCTCCTGCTCGGGGCAGAGCCGGACCGCGACGGAGCTGGCCTCCACCTGAGGCAGATAGAAGTATGGAAGAAGAAAGTCACACACCAAACTCAAACTTTGCTCAAGAGAAACTATTCGGAAGTGGGGCCTCTGCCACCGAGCCGATGCCGCTTCGAAGGGCCTCCAAGCCCTCCAAGCCCAAGTCTGGACAGGCCCCGAGGCGAACCTCCAAATCCACGGAGCGACTGTCGCGTTGCGCCACTGAGCAGAACCCTCTGACATGCCCCACCCTCAGGGGCCTCCCCGTAGATGTAGCCGAAGCCGTCCGCAAAGGTTAGAGTGGCGGTGCTGGTGGTCGCGCTTTCAGTGGTGGTACTTGTCCATGTATGCGTTCTGGTGATGCTGGTGCTGGTGATGCTGGTGAGGGTGCTCGTTGTGTCAGAGAAGGTGCTCGAGCTGGTGGATATGCTGGAAGACGTAGAGGTTGTGCCGGTCGAGGTGGCCGTCGTGCTCACCCTGGCATATACTCGCAGCACGAACTGAGACTCAAGACAGTTAGAAGCTCCGCTTTGCAGAAGCCGCTGCTTTGCAACTGTTGGTCGTTGATTCCGCGAGGCCAGTGTGGCGCAGAGTGGTAACAAGTAATAATTGTGGCGAAGTGTTAAAACCACAGTCAGAGCGGCAAAGACGAGCTGGAGGTCTCCGTGGCAGAGGTCGCCTCTTGCACTGAAGGGGAACACGAGGAAGAAGGGAGGACTCGGAGGGAAAGAGAAAGAGAACGGATCGCAAGAGGAACCCATGGCTCTGATCTCCTCAACCATCTTCCCTCGTCTTCCCTGTTCTTCCCGTCTCCTGCTCTTTTTCGCTCTTTGTTTCTCTCGTCCTCTAAAGGAGACTGGGAGCCGCACCGTGCCGGTCCTCTGCAGCGCTTTGGCTGACATCCGTTAGGGCTTTGCTTTGCGTTTTGCTTAGCCCGTAGACACTCTAGCAGCTTCCTTGGCGCTTTGCTAATGGCTCTTCGTACTTGGAGACTTTAATGTTGGGCTGCAACGGTTTGGTGTCTTTCTTGGCCGGTCTGGACTCCCAAATCCTGGAGGAGGAGCTCGTATAGGAAGCACTGGTGGTCATCGTGACCGACGTGGTGGACGACAGAGTGGTGGAGGACGAAGTCGTCGTCGAGGAGGCAGTTGTGCTGGTGGACTTCGATGTTGACTTAGTGTCGGTGTTCCCGCAGCCCACACACAGACTACTTCTGCAAAGTCATGCAAAGGAAATCAACGCCATACTGGGATTCACCGGGTCCCGTGCTGTTAGTGTGGAGAGTGTGGACGTCGTGGTGGGTTGTGCAGAGGATGTCGAGGACACCGTTTCTGTGGAGCTCGACGAAACTGTCGAATCCGTGGTTGACGTTGTCGTGCTGGATGTCGCTGAATACGTGCGACTACTCGAAGAAGTACTGGATGCTGTGGTTGACACGGTTGACGTCATTGTGCTGGCATCCTCAGCTCCAGTACCGGCGATCTATGCCAGCACTTGGCTTCCGGAGCGACTCAGATCCGACTCAGAACCCAGAACATCCCAGAACCCTCTGAGGTCACTGCCGCAGTCGTCGTGCTTGTGCTGGTCGTGATAGATGTGGTGGTCACTTCGGTCTGCGTGGCGGTCCTGGCACGGTGGAGGAGCTGCATTCAGGTTGCACGGCCCAAAACCACAAAAAAAGACAAGAAATACATCCGAATACAAGAAATGTTGCAGGAAAGCGACATAGTGGACACCGTGGACACCGTGGCTGTCGTGGCAGAATCTTTGGCTGTCTCTGTGGTTGTTGTGGCTGTCAGCGTTGTGTCCGCGGCAGTGGAAAGTGTTGAGGTCGCCGTCCAAGTCGTGCTGGCAGTTCTGGTGCCTGTGGTTGTGGTGCCCGTGCTTCGCGTGGTCGTCACGCTGGTGACTGAACTTGCAGTCGTGGTTGCGCTGCTGCTACTGCTGCTGGTCAACGTGAGACTGGTGGCTGTGCTTTGTGTCTTCGTGATAGTGCTGCTTGTGATTGATGTCGCAGTGGCAGTGAATGAAGTTGTGGTAGTCCTTGTTTCCGAAACACTCGTGGTGGTTATGGAAGTTGCGGTTGCAGTGCTACTCGAAGCTGTTGCAGTCATAGTGCTGGTGGTTGCCTTAAATCATTGAAGCGGCCAGGCGCACATGCGCAAACGCAGTCTACCCTGAGGGGCCAGCAGTAGTTGTCGGATCCTGAGCAAAAGAAATGCAATGAAATGCATTCAATTTGCAGTGGCTTGAGAGCAGGGCGCCAAAGCCACGGCGAAGTCAAAACATTGCCAAAGCTGAGCGCGGGGCTGGGTTGATCAGCACCTCTCCCAGGCTCAGAACCTTTCGTCAAAGCAATGGACGCTCCAACCCTTGGGAACCTCACAGGGCTGCTTTTGTCCTCTTGTCTGCTGGTTCATGTCTCTGCGCGACACAACAAATTGCCACGTTTCGAATTCTCATGTAAGTTGGCCCCCCCAAAGAACAAAACTAAAGCATTGGCCCTGAAGAAGCGCCTCCTGACAAGCTCACGAGAAGAGACGAGCGCTCTCGGTTGGATGATGCCCTGGTAGAGAAAGTTTTCCGGGGTCTCCAGGGAAACAGAGCTCTTTGTGAAGCATCTTGGGTGAGAAGCGCGGTGTTCCCCCGGCCAACTGCGTATGCGCTTAAATGTGTTGCTGATGCACATCCAGGGCACTTCCAGCTGAATGGGAGGCAAGCCCTCGCGCTGATCCAGGGAAGCCTGCAAAGAGTTCAGATGAGTCCATCCTAGGGCTGAGCCCATTGTGAGGTCGTTGTTTCTTGGTGTCGCACAAGATGCCATGGTGTGCCTGCAGCTTGTTGGTCATGGTCTCGGGTGACTCCAGCTCTAGTCGGTTCACCACATCAGCAGTGGCGGCCCCACCCACCACCTGAAGCGATGCAGTGGAAAAAGTCATTGGACCATCTCCCGGTGTGCCACCACACAAGAGTCCCCTAAGCCTTTTTCTCAGCCTGAATGCTGTTCTGTGAGAACGCTTTCCAGAAGCTGCCCCGTTGCCCCCACGAAGGCTTCCATGAGGTCGGGACCAGGGAGTACAGAAGCTCCGCCGGGCTGACCTGAAGCTGCCTGACAGGCTCCGCCAGAAGGCTCCACAAGGAGCCTGTCAGAATATCTCAGATGTGAATGCGGCCTCGATGACAGCCTGCGGCCGTTGCACCACACGGAGATGGAGACGGCCGCCTCCTCCACCTTTTCAGAGCCAAGGGGGTCAGAAAGCAAATGCTCAACAATCCCAGAAGGCATCTTCAGAATGGCGAACCTCCGCGATCTCCGCCAACCCCGAGGCCAGACTGCTCCTTCCTCTGCACGGAAGACCCAGGCAAGAACAACTTGCTGAAGCCTCGCTCCCGCTACGTGACGGTCTCAGAGCGCGTACCTTCGCTCGTCTGGAGCGCCGGGCAGTTCAGAGCAGTGAGGCTCATCACTCCTCCGTGCTCATTGATGTCAGATACAGGTGCTGACACGTGTTTGGAGCCAGCAAGCACTGCAAGAACTGCAAGCACTGCCAAACTGTGGGAAATGGCGGTCCGACCAGGTGATCTGTCTCCTGCGCTGAAAGTATCGCGACACAGTGACGTAACGGCCATGGTTGAAGACATGAGGTGCGTCGTCCTGCGTGCGGCTCGTTGTGCGTGTCAGCGTAGTGGTCGTTGCGCCGGGGGCCAACGTGGAAGTGATGCGGGTCGTCGTCACCGATGTGGACGTCTCTGTCGGGCACGGCCCATCACACGACCTCACAATAGATCCAGCAAAGCACCCAACCTGTGTTCCTTTACTAGACTTCCGGGGAACGAAGCGTGAAAACGCAATCACAAAGATATGTGCCCGGGTGTTCATGTCGTCATTTCATCACATCAAACCATGCTTCAGAACAACAGTGGTACGGGTCATGACGGTCATGCCCATTCTGTACGTTCACCGAGAAATCAAAAAGCACATCCGGCTCAAATACGTTGGGTATGCGCTTAGGGAAAGACGCCAATGGTTTGCATCATCATGTCAATGTGTCATCTAAGGCATCTAAGGCATGAATCAATGAAGTCCGCTGCATGACCTTTGCTGCTTGAAAGCCTGGCCCTTTGCAACTTTTGATGCTGTCACGCCTGATAGCATCCAGGATGTAGGTTGTTGCGTAGTCCCTGAAGCTGGACACGACCTCGCTGGAGCGTCGGATTCGAAAGGGTGCGGCAAAAAGGGCCGTCAACTTCTCAGCTTGGAAGGGCCAAGCACAGATTCCAAAGGCCCCCGCTTGGATCTGAATGGACCCGGGCGCCGAGATGCCCTGCGCGGCTCTAGGAGAAGCTGAGACTGAAAAACGGGCGGATTCGAAAACTGGAAAAACTTCGGATTCGGCAAACTAAACAACACAAATTCTGGGCACTCTCCTGACACGAACGCTATCATCCCCCACCAACCCCCTGCCCCACCCCGTGGTTTCCTGAATCGGATGGTTTCCTGAATCGCGTGGTTGCCTGGATCTCGGCTTCTTGATTCGCGTGAAGCCCGTTTCCTGTGAATCTGGTAGCTTCCTAAATCGCCTGGCTCGCAGTTTCCTGAATCACCGGAGCTTCCTGAGTCCTGTTTTCCTGAAGGCCGATTTCTGAATCGAGCGCATCCAGCTAAAGCTGCTGCTTGAACTCTTGAAGGAAAGTAGGGGCTTCACTATGCGTCGCTCTGCTTCACTATGCTTTTGCACTGGGTGGCCACACCAGGGAGCCGCCCCGCAGCGGGCGCCCGTCGACGGTGACGGCATCCTCTCCGCCCCAGACTTCCAGGTCCACGCGCAGCCAGTCGCTCTGGCTCGACACCTACACACGCTGTGCTGCTTGTCGTTGCTTCTAAACTTGCTTATGAAGTTGCTTTATAAGGTTGCTAGCTCTTGGGGAACCACCCCCCTTTTGAAGTGCATGCCCCGTGGGCCTGATATCTGATCTCCGTGTTCTGAGAGACTCGATTCTCAGAGGGATCAGCGCCTCAGAGGAGAGCAGCTCGAGAGCAGCTCGAGAGCAGCTCGACCGAGTTTAAGGGCTGAGACATGCTGACACATGCAGCTCGAGGCGCCAAAGCCACGGGCGACCTCGAAGGCCGGCTGTAAGAGCACCTCGCTCCCCTCGGCAAAGGCCTTGAGAGCTGCAAGCGCCGGCGGCGAAACCTGCTCAGGGCAGCGTAGGTCAGCGCAGGAGGCCGCGTCAGTGACTCGCGCAAGCCTAGCCAAGCCTAGCCAACTCAGTGCACGGTCTCGAGGTGTGAGGGGGGGGGGGGGCACAAACGAAGCACAAAGCAAGTTTCCATCCGTGGATCAGCCCTCTGCAATTCTCTGCGATCCTCTCCCCATATCTCCCCATCATTCCCCATCTCTGCAGGCGATCTCTTGGAAGGTCCCTAGCTTTGCCGTGGCAGAGGAACCACCGTGGCAGTGACGCGCAGGAGACGTGGTGGCAACGAGGTGGAAGGCGTCGCTGCTTGGATCCAGAGCGACGCGCTCTCGCTCCAGCCCGCTGGCCTCCTTGAAAGGCGGCAGCGGCGTGCAAAGTGCAAAGCGTACTCGAACATACCGCGAATCCCACGGATGTATGCTTATCTCTCCCCCCAACTCTAAGCCAAAGCTCCCTGCCAAGTCGAGAGCCGCTTGAAAGGAGGTCCTACCGGCATAGGCTTCGTCGGTCCTCACAGATCTTTTTGGACGCACTGAACACATGTGCCCTCCCATGTGCCCTCACCGTTTACCCTCACCGTTTACCGATGTCCGCAACATTGCCCCACCACAAAATGTCCTCGAGAAACTGCGCTTCGTGAGCACGCCCGCTGTTGGAGCGAAGGACAGCCAGGACGGAACCTCGGGGGCAGCTCCCGCTCAAAATACAATCCCGCCCGAGCCGGTCGCCTGCCCTGCCGCTGGGACACGCTGTCCAACTGCCAATCGACGTCCTCATCGCCCTCGTTCCTAAGTTCTACTTCATCGCGACGATCGCGACCCAGCACATGACAGAGTCAGCGACGAGTGGCCGTAAGAAGAAGTCCCCGCGACCCGGCGGAAGAGAAGAAGGCGCAGCAAGCAGCTCTGGGGAGGAGAGGACATGGGCGTAGAGGTACTCCCCCGGCTCCTGGGGGGAGAGGGAGAGCGGGAGGGAGAGGGAGGGAGAGGGCGAGAGAGAGCGAAAGAGCGAGAGGGAGAGAGAGGGAGAGCAGAGAGAGGGGAAATACGAAAGAGTGGTCCTCCGCGATGGAGAAGTAGACCAAGTCCAACATTCCAGCCGCTTTTGCGACTGAGCACGCTTGCCCGACGAAAGGCTCATCGCCTAGCATCAATGATCCGAGATATTCTTGTGACACGGACTCATGGCAGGATGCTACTCTTTCATCACCTAGGGCCTAGCATCAAGTTCATGCAGCGGGTCTGAAAAAGGACGCGTCAACTCATCTCAGCAGGGCGGCAGGTGCAGGTGCTGCTTGCGGCATCGCAGGTGCCTGCCAGCGTCCTAGTGTCCAACCAAAACTCCTTCCGAACGAGTTCCCAAGAGAAGGGCCTTACACAGTCCTTACACCTTCGTGAACTCCAATGTCCCTGTCCTCAACACCCAACTGAAACCTGCGCGACAGTGGCCGCATTTGCGAAGCCCCCGCTAGTATCAGAACATGAAGCTTTGGACCTTGAGTTGGCAGACTAAACGGCCCCCAAAAACAACAGTACTCTCACTCTCACTGATGCGATCGGCCTTGGGCACTGCACCAGGAAGAATTCCCGCTCCCCACACGGCCCGGGCAGCTGCGTACATCGAAGGCTCGGTCCTTGGTTTGGCGGGTCATGGCCAGGACCTACTCGGAGCTCTCTGGTGCCCCTAGGACCCGAGGATCTCCGAGGCTCCTTAGACACATTTTCTGGAAACCTGGCACCCGTGCCGCTTGGCAGGTCTTCAACTCTCGGTGGGAATCGGCTTCTTGTTCGCGAAAGAACTCTCTCGAAATCCCGTAACTTGAGGAAGAGAAAAGCACAAGACGGGAAAGACTGGACCGAAAAGATCGAACGAGGAAAGCGGCATTGAAGGTGCCTCTTCTTGCGACATGTGGCTGGTGAATCAAAAGCGGCAGGAAAATGGCAACTGCTCAGGCTTCTGGGGCCGCTTCCGCTCACGTGGTTTCTTAGTGCATTCGAAACAAAGTCAAATCAAAAAAACAGGGACACGGAACCATAACAAGTGTATAGCCTGCACATGCCAAACTGTAAGAGCGTACAGACCCTGAACAACGATCACATGCCCACAAAGCCTAACCCCAAACCATGAGCACCCTAGAATTCCTTGAAGCCGTCAAAACCTAAGCGCTCTCAAGCTTAAAACTCTGAAAAATGCAAAACCGAAGCCCTAATCGCGAAAAACATACACATTAGGACCCAAAAACCAAAGACGGCAAAACCCTACAAGCCGTTGACCGCCAAAAACCTCGAAGCAAAAATCCTAGACACAAAGCCCTAAACCCTAAAATGCTGAACCTCAAAACCCCAAAACCCTAGCCCGAAGCACGCTTTTCAGCCTACAAAACCTGAGCGAACCTTCACCCTAAACCCGAAAAACCTAAACCTTACAAACCCAAAACTCAACTAACACTAACAGCGCTAAACCCTAAAATCACAAACCTTAAAAGCCCAAAACCCCAAAATCCTCTCAAAACCACCAAGGACCCGCGACTCAACAATAGAATTACCCGTAACAGAAAAACCCCTCTACCTTCAAAACCCAAACACCTGTAAACCTTCAAAGTCTAAGAATCCAAAGACCCTAACATACTAAAAGGGACTATCAGCAGTCAACAAACCCCAAGCCCATCCAAGCCCCAAAACCCTGGCCCGGCTTGGTGCACGCATGTGCTTTTTTGGTGCTCTGTTCGGCGGTTTTGGTGCGTGCTCTGCCATCCCCGATTGCGCCCGACCCCCGCCCAGAGCCCCGGTCGCCGTCACGAGTGGAATGAGCCACAAAGCACATCGAAAGGAAACCAGCACCACAAACCCAGAGAAGCCACCCACGAGCTCTCTTCTTCCTATTCTACACAAGAGGCCCCTTACGGAAGGACCCGGGTCAGACGGCCCGTTGATCCGGCCTTCTCGCGAGAAGCGCGGGATCCCCCTGTTCCACGAGCTCCCTCTGCCTCTCTGGAAGTTGCACGCTCGCCTCAGCCGAGCGTCTGGAGGTGTGACGCGGATTGCCTGGTGAGGACATGGTCAACGCATGGCCAATGCACGGGAGCCCGCATGGAGAATCGAGAGCCATCTTGCGCCTCCCTGAAATCCTCATTGGTGTTGGCTGGGAACACTTCCTTCCGAAGCTGCTCGAGCCGTCCGAGGTTGAGGTCCTCCTAAGCGCAGGAAAACAGCACGAAGAAGGAGAGCGTCTCAGCATTGCAGTGTTCTGTAAGCGGTGTCAGCGCTGTCCGCGAAACGGAGTGAGTGCGGCGGGGAGTCCTCAAAGACTTTGATGGCGCCCTCCGAGACATGGAAGGCCACCACGGCCAGGTAGCAGAAGGTGGCAGCTGCCACGATCGAGAGCAGAATCAAAGCCCAGCGAAGCGTGTGAAGGCCTCGGAGAAGAGACACTCTTTCTTTCGGTGTCGCATAGGCAGCGTGATACACAGCGTGATACACAGCTACACCTTGCTTGGAGAGCTCCGGCTCGGCTGCCATCGAACCGGAAGAGCCGAACAACCCAACAAACATTCGACTTCTTCAATACATGTAGGGGACCACCTTGAAATCCTCACCCCTCTCTCTGAATTCAACAAGGGAAGCTATGATTCGAGGACCGGACAAGGCGAGAAGCGACGAGCCACCAGCCGGTCAAACAGTCCCAAGTCCTCACAATCAGAGAGAGCATCTCGTGTCACATCTCTCGTCATCTTCTGCACACTTCTGGCAAGTCCTCATGGTCGACATCCGCAAGACCCTGACATCGATGTCACTTGCGAATTCTGAGAAGTGCCTCTCGCCTTGCAGGTGGTTCTGGCTCCGGCCTTCGCCGTCAATCTCCTCTTGGGCTGAAGGCCCTGGCTGAGAAGTCGAGAGCAGTGGACTCGGCGCAGCGGGCTGAGGCGATGAGCTGAGCCGCGTGCCTGCGGTTCCTGGGCCACCTGGTCCCGTCGGCCTCAGCTTGACGTAAGGAACACTCAGCTCTCACTGTTGTTTATGTTTGGATGCTGAACGGAATGATCCCAGAATGCTCCCTCTCTCTATCTCTAGAGGGATCTCGCCCGGGCCTGCTCGCCGACACATCCGACACCTGCAGAACCAAGATAAGGCGGGGATAATGTAGAGGTCGTTCACCAAGATCGCCGCCGGGAAGATGATCAGCACCTTCTGCAGCGTGGAAACCATCTCTCTCTTCAGCAAAGCAAGCTCAGCAACTCGGGCACACAAAAAGAAGGCTAAGCCCAGTGCATTCAGGAAGTTCCATGCCACGAGCGTAGCCATGAAGAACCCAAAGCTCCTGTGCCAAAGCAGAATGAAAATGCGAAAGTGCGAAAATGCGCGAAACCTCTTTCAGAAGCTGATGTACCAGGTAGGCTCTCTGGGTTCTCCCTCCTCACCACGGTGACAATTGAGAAGCAGTTGGCGTAGAAGGACCCGCAGGTGGTCACCGTCCTGGGATGCTGCCAAGAGTTTCGAAGAGCTCCTCTCAACTTTGTCACTGCACCGTCAAGGCATGCGCAGCTAGCGGCTCGCACGTTGCTAACGGGTGCATGCGCGCGCTGCTTGACTGTCACTGGCGTTTGCTGACTCGCGGCGTGACCAGCATCGGTGCCGTCCCTTCTTTGTAGGCCCACCACATCTTCTGCTTCGGAGTCGCCTGGTAGGTCTCAAGACTGAAAAAGATCTCAACTCTCCAAACCCATTTGCCCCTGAACGAAACTCAAAGAAGACTTCAAGAGACTTCTCAACTCCTAGTTCCTATCCCTCTTCCGCCTCTGCACCCAACAGCACCGTCGCGAGAGAGTAGGTGTTGAACAACAGAAGCACATCATCGGCGGCAATGCCTACGAGCTTCAAAACGCAGCATCATGAAATGCATAATTATGAGTCTGTCATGAGCAGGACTGTCAGAGCAATCCGTTGGCAGAGCCTAGAATGACGAACAAGGAGACAAAATCCAGGATGGTCAGAGCCTTGAAGCCTCGCAAGAAGGAAAAAGGTGCCGTCGCATTTTGGCAGCTTAAAGACTTTAAAGCAATGCTTCACGCCGCCTTTGTGCATTCGAGTTCGTGCACGGAGCGATTTCCCCCGGCCTGCGACAACAAAGTGGAAGTAGTAGGTGCCCACGAAAGCCAGAGCCACACCTGAGCTGAGCCACGGTTCGAAGGTGTCTGCGGCAAAGTGGAAAAAAGGCGAAAAAAGCACGAGAGATGACAACACACAGAAGAGCTGGGGAAGCACACTTGAGATGGACAGCGAGACGGGAGCCGAGCGGCCGATGGCACCGAAGAAGGTGATGAAGAGGTTCTGGATCCGGGCCAACACCAGCAAGGCCACCGTTGCCATGGTGCCGAGTGCCATGAGGGAGTCGAAGCGCAGGTAGAAAAGAATCCTCGGTGAGCACTGCGGCCACCGACGGTCGGCATGCCCTCATTCACTCATTTTTCTTCCCCCCCCCCTTTTGTCCCAAAATTTCTGCTCTCAGCACGGCCCTGCCATAGCTGAGGTGCTCGTAGTTGTTGATCCTCCCATGTCAGGACGTGGACCCCGCTACCAAGGCCAGCCTAAAGCCAACATGGAGCCAGTCTCTCCTCTTCTCAAACCACGTGATCTTCACGTGCTGGTACGGAAAGGCCCTCTCTCCAGTCAGGTCCGCTCGACGGAGGAAATCCTCGAAGAGCCGGCCTGTGAAGGACGTTGTGAAGGGGGCTTCTGAAAAGAATTGCTGCAAGGAGCGCTTGCGAGGAGCGCTTGCAAGGAGCGCTTGCGCAAGGAGCGCAAGAACTCATGGAGGGACACCGTGACACCCAAGTTGGAAACTTCGGAAGAAGAGACACAGACACAAGGACGATTGAAAGATGGACCACGAGGTTTCGCGCATTTCACACAGGCCCCACCCACAAACTCCACAACACGGCTGGCTCGCACTCTTTCGCAAGATCTCGCAAGAAAAGTGGCAACTGCGCTCCGCAGCACCGCCACAAGCTCTCTGCTCACCCGAGAAACTTAAACACCAAACAAGCAGAAAAACAAAAACAACATCTGGCAAATTCTGGAGAAGCTGCCGGCCTAGCCAGGAGTTGATCTTCGCTTCTTGCTCACCTTGCCGATCGTCCCAGCTCAGGTAGCCAGGCAGAGGTGCGCCTGACGCATGCGAGACTACTGTGTTCACTGGCATGCTCAGAGCAACCCGCTACGCACGCACCCAAGAGTGTGCAGCATATCTGACCTCCGTAGACGGTCGCCCGCGAGTATCTTCAGAACAGAACATGTTCGGAGGATTGCACAGCAAAACACAGCGGAAGAACACGAGTCTGGCACTGGCTCTTCAGGTTGTTGCGGTTGAAGTCACCATCCGTCCACCTGGCAACGGGGCCAATTCCTGCAAGTGTTGCTTGCCGAATTTCGATACAACGCAGCATCTGCTGAATAGCCAAGGTAACACCGTACTTCCCAAGAACTCTCACCAGTCACCAGGGCATGCACCAGCGGACGTCGTTGCTGAGCATCTCCTGCAAGACCGACTCCTCAGGAAACGGGGCACCGCGGCACTCCTTGGACCCTTGATGCCACGCTTGACGCCACACTTGATGTTCTAAGCCGGCAAGGCACAATGCTCGCCAGCGTGCCAGAACCATCATACGACCTTCACTCGACTCCAATGCCCAAGGGGCAGGCAAAGGAACTTGACAAGAGGCACACAAGCCACACGTCCCAAAACCCAAGAACGGCACAAGGACATCGTGGATCCGTTATGCAAGCTTGCATCAGGCCTCGGGCCAAAATAAGTTTGAAACACCAGAGACCCCGGGAGCACCCGAGGTTAGATCGCAGAATCGCAAAGCCTTCTCGAGTCTCAGTGAGTCTGATTATGCATGCCGAGGGTCACTGAAAAGAACAGGTTCTTCACCTCACACGTCATGCGCCACGACATCAGCTACCCCCGTGCACGATGTTGTGTGATGGTCAGCCACGCTGCAGAGTAGGGTACATCGCAGGAGGCCCCACGATCGTGCCACCTGCACCAAGATGCACCAGGCATGTGCGCCTGACTCCCTGGATACCTCGGATCTGCATGTCGCAGATCACCGCACATGTTCCTTGTCTTTCCACTTTTCGAAACTTCCAAGAGAGAAACGGACAAACCTTCTGTGGATCCCCCAACAGGCCCTAACAGGCCCTAGCACCCCCCCCCCAGAAAACAACTAAAACTCGTGCCAGTGGCCGGTGGAAGGAAAGGGCGGGCACAAAAAATGATCGGATGTAGATGACAAAAGCAACTGGCAGCTGCCTTTCGAGCAGAGACGCGCCTCCGACAGAAACTCTCGAATCCATCGAAGGACACCTTGTGTCTCGAAGGGGATTTGGACCACGAAACTTTTACAAGACTGGAGTCTGCAAACTCTCAGAGACATGTTCCGAAAGGGTCCAGTTGGTCCAGTTGGTCTAGTTGCAGCTCTGGGGCCAAGCGGTCTTCGAAGTCCTTGATCTCTCTGAGGGCTTCCTCTGTGAAAATGCCTGGCAGAACGCAGCAGAACGCAACCTCCTACAGTGCAGCTCAACCATTCAGAGTACCTTTGCTGGGGTCCACAGCTTGGTAGAAGATGTCCAGCTCCCAAATTTGGTAAGCCTCAGCCGACCGCATCCGACTGCATGCGATTGCATCCCGCCGCAAGTTCAGGTTCTGCCACATTCATACAAGTCAAACAATTCACGCAATTCACACAACTCACACAATTCACACATGGAGCGCGTGATGAAATTTTCCGGCCCGGGAGCCAGCGTCGTCTGTACTGGCGTCGCTGATGTCCTAGCTCGGTGTGCTGCACAACGCAGCCATCTTCAAGCGAGTCAATCTTGGAGCCCTCAAGGACGTACACGCAGGGGCTCCCCGCTCCCTTAAAAGATCTTGAAAAAGGGTCCCCAAACCCAAGGGAACAACCTGAAGGGCCCAAGGCAAAATCCCATGAAATGTGCCGTCCGAGGACTCTGGAGCTAAGAGTTCTGAAAGATGCGAGCAAAGCGGTTTGTCGCATGCCCGTGACCGAACATGAGCACACGCACAGGCATGTGGAAGGGCATACAATCCATTTGATGGATCGCGGCACATGGTTCAGCTCACATTGGCCCCGAGCGTGCACGCTTTGCAGCTCTTTGCAAATTGCAGAGGAGTCTCTCTTGCTGAAGTCGTCGAAGATCAGATCCCTGCAGCGCAACGTGCCCTATGATAATCACAAGCACGCTTGCATGCAGTGTGCAGCTCATCGGGGGTTTCAGCCAGTCTCAGCACCTCGTTGGTGCTGGCATTGCTCCTGACGCGGCTCGGAGAGTGGCAACAAAAGCAGCCAACAAAAGCCAACAGATGCCAACAAAACATGCCAAAAGAAGATGAAGACCTCCCAGCTAAGAACTGCCCCGCCCGCCTCAAGAGACCCTGCTCATAAGCGTAGACCGTCCAGGCCTCCCGTGTCTTCTGCAAAGGCAAAGGCACTGTTTTTCCAAGGCACCTGCTTGTCACATGCCCGCCTTCCACTCTTCTGATCTTCTCCGGCGGTTGCCTGTCTTGCGCCTTCTGTCAGGTCTCGAAAATTCTCTTCGGGCAGACTTTTTTAGATCGGATCTCCTGTCTTCGAATCTAAGACAGTGGCCGTTTTGGTACACTGGTATGCAAGCTCGGTCACTGGGGGGCGTCCGTCCCTGTCGCTCTGGGTGGCCCGGCACTTGCTCCGAGGAGGCCTCGCCCGCGGCATCCAGCAGGTACTGGTCCTGGCGTTGTCGAAGCTCTCTCAAAAAAAGTGAGAGAGACCACTAAAAGATGTGCCCACCAAAGAAACGCTTTGCTTGCTCTTCCGCATCTTTGGAAAAGAATTCAGGAGATGAGGTCCGAAGGGAACACTTCGACGAGGTTCACATTCCGCGCCCCCGGCACCCGTTGCCTCTAGTTCAGCCCGCAAGTAATCCGAGAAGTCCAAGTTCACCTCGACTTTTCTAGAAAAGGATCGCAATGGGAGCGTCGCCAAGAAGAGAGCAGACGCTCAGGAACCCAAAGTTGCGGCCAAGCGGCGTTCACGGCAAATCCTACCAAGCGGCGCAAACAAGAGCACCCCCTGCGAAGCCGTACGGCAAAAGGCCTTCTGGGCCAATGCAGGGCATGGACGTTAGCATGGTCGTCTTTAGAGGTTACATCCAGTCCAGGTCCCGTCCTGCGGAGTTGAGCCCGAAAAGCCCGAAGCCGCAAGGCAAGGCCTCAAACAAGACTCTTGGGAACCGAATGGGACATGCGGAACGGGGAGTAGTACGGGAGTAGTGAGCAGCACCGTGGGCAGCGAGGGCTCTGAGCACGACACGATGCCGAAAAGAAGTGCCAAACACGGACAGCCTCAGAAGCAATGAAAATGCAAAAGTGTGCAAACAAAGAACATAAGCAACAATAACAGGAACAACAACCAAGACCGATGTCGCCGAGAGGCTGGTCAAGACCCATAGCCACAAGTCTGTGGGCGTCCGAAAAGACGCATCGGGGTTTTTGGACCGCCGCCAGCGCCAAATGGGCACAGCTGCCTGTTGCTGTTGCACGCGATTTACGCGAGTTGCGACACGTCATTGTTACTTGTTGTGCACTTTCGCCGCACTTAAGCTGGGCCCGAGTGCAACGTAGCCGATCACGAAGATGCAGGCAACGACCAGGAAACCAATCCTGAGAGCTTGGGCGAAGAGATGACTGCTCGCAACCCTCCAGTTCTTTCACCGATGCTACGCCGCTGCTACGCCGCAGCTATGCCGTAGCTGCAGTTCTTCCATGTCTTCCACAATCTGCCGAGGTTCGCTGGAAGCAGGTCATCATTCATTCCATTGTGCAATACCTCCTACTGCTAAACTCTGATTGGCACAAGCCTTGATTGTTGACGAACCCCATTACCGATTTGCTGATGCCAACGTGCTGATCCTGCGGATGTCATGGTTCCCCCCCCCATCCATGGCTGTCCGGAGCCACGACGTTCAGAGAGTGGAGATTGAGAGCTCTCTCAAAATCATGGAAAAAAGAGGAAAAAAGCACAACACCTACTTCTGAGGGTGGAGCGGAGCCTAACGACAGCACTTGCGGTCCCGAGTGGTGCGGAGGTTGGCCGGCCAAGAGATAGTTGGCATGACGGCGTGCAATGCACATGCCATACATGTACCCTCAGGCGGTGCAGTGTCGCGAATCTCGCATACCTGTTGTTTATCATGCCCTCAATGTAGCAGCTTTGCCCACATCCAAGTCATCGTAACGTTCTCCACCTTTGATGCTGGCAGTCTGGGGCAAAGATAGCGCACCCAAAACGACTTTGGGTAAACATCTGCTTCGCATCTGGCTGACACAGGAAAAAGCTTGCTGACCACAACTTAAAGCAGCTACTTGGACGTTGGACGTTGCTTAGATCCTCCAACGAGCGCGTGCTCGGAAATACAGGAAGGCAACGCATGAACGAAATTTCGGGTGCTGCCACCACGGAATGCAAACCTAAACCTCCAAAACCCATGAACCTCGATGTGGCAAGGACCTTTAAGTTCGATTTGGCTGTGGCTCCAACGTTCAGCCAGCTCTGCCGAGGCAACGGGGCCGCTTGACACAGTAGACATCTTTTCGACCGTTCGCCCACATTGAACTCACCGCTCTGCGTCCATAAAGCTGACTCTAAAGTCTAAACTAAACAGTGTCTAAAGAGCAGGGGCCCCCATGGACACTTTGGCATGACACATCCCAATCTCATCAGCTCAAGATTTGTTTGCAAACAAGGTCTGCTCGACTCGCGAGGTGACAAGAAGTTTCAGCACTCTTCCTCACAGTCGATATCGTAGACTGGGAGCCCCTCCTACCCCAACCCCTGCCGCAGCATTTCCGGACGGAGCCTCCCAGCGCCACTCTTCTCCTGGTAGAAACTGCTAGGCTGGAAAACCGAACTTTCGCCCCTTGCGCTTGGAGACACACTCTAAGCAAAGTTAAATTACCGCTGCCACTCTCGATCATCTCGACGGGGCCCACAGAAACTTGGACGATGATCTCTGGGCAGCACTGAGCGCCCTCCAAGAAGGGTGCACTCACAGTGTCTCAGTGTGCCCAGGGCGTCTACCATGGTACTCAGGCTGAAGCTGCAGGCTGTATGGGGCTTTGTAGGGCTACCGGATGCTTGCACTGCTTACGTAGCATTTTCGCCGCCATGAAGCTAAGGTATCCCTCCCACGCCCTGGTGCGCGAAATCGAGCGCAGCGTTCTTCTTGCGCTGCCGAGGCTGTCTCACAGAGACGTCGACGCGGAGCTGCTGGAGTAGCCCCGCGGCCTGGAGGTGCCGAAGACTCTTGCTTCGGCGGCTTTGCTAGCTTGGAGTCCTTTTGTAGAGGGCTTAGGGTTTAGCGTTGGGCTGCTACGGCGCCGAAGTTTCCATTGCTTTCCGGGTCTCACAGAACGAGTAGCAGCGAACCTTTGAGCCATTCAGTGTGTTTTAGGGTTGCGGCGACAACACCCTATAAACCCAAACACCAGAACCCTAAGCATAGACCGAAAAAACTGCAGCGTAATTAATCCCGAAGCCCAAACACCCCACAAACAGCCACACCAGGGGCCCACAACGACGCCTCAAGTAAGGGGAAAACGGGAGGGGGGCACCGGGGGGGGGGGGGGGGAATTGCAAAAAGGTTGGTTCTGGGGTTTTGGCCTTCAAGCTCTGGGGTCAACACCACACCCATCTTCATTGTTCATCACACATCTTTCCACCACCACCATCTCATTCATTCTACATCATTCTCCTCACTTCATGCGTTTATCGGGGTTGGTTCTGAGGTTTTATCCTCAAATCTTCAGTACCATAATCTTTCATCACAGTTCGTCACCTACTTCGATTTATCATCAACATTTTCAGGGATGACCAAATTCAGGGATTTCTGGGGGTGTTTCTTGTTCAAAAATATCAAATTTTACACAAAAGTTTTTAAAATGCATCGTGTCGTGGGGCTTGGGGAATTGAAGTTTCTATGTCCTCTTTCTTATTCGTCGCCTTCTCCGACGACGTCTACGTCAAGGCACGCCCGACCTGTTTTTGTTTGAGGTATGTTATTCACTATGATGTTGCTGAATGCATCGCTCAAGCAACAACCACTTCATAAGGTTTGCATTTCCAGCTCTATGTGCATTGCTGGAGATGGCATCTGGTGGATACAGTGAACAAGACGAGCAAATGCTCACCAGTCAAAAGGGGCGGTCTGATGGTGACGTTGGTGACGTTGTTGCTTTGGACTTTGAGGAGGAGGAATGGTGTGTCAACATTACAGAAGAAGGAGCAGAGTCCGCCAGAGCCTGAGACGAACAAGGTGATGGTTGAAGACATCATTGAAAAGGTCACAGCCAGTGACATTCCCCAGCATCCACCGAAGACACGAAGACCAAGAAAGCAAAGCCTCGTCCTCAAGGTTAATCGTCAGTTCTAAGACAGTGTCACGGTTGAGGATGCATGGGTCAAGTGCATCAAGAAGAAGCGCAACCTCGGCGAGTTGAGAACCTTGAATGATGACCTCATGTAGGGTGGTGATGAAGCAGATGCAAACTGTCAGCAAGTTCATCAAGAAAACGGCCGGCGCAAGCACAACGGGTATGTCCAGCAAAGCAGAGGCAACGATGGAGAGAAAGGAGGTCATCAACGTAAACGTTGTCTTCAACAGCGCAAACTACGCCATAAAGCTCGCTACGGGCAAGGGTATCGGCAACCTGAAGAACAAGTTCTTCGACGAGGCTTTGACTCCCCAGAAGATGCAGGACGACTTCTATTTCCTCTACAAGGACTTCAACCTCCATGATGAAAAGTTCAAGGGGCGCACCGAGGTCTTCACAGTCGGTCTGAAATCAAAGAGAAGGTGTGTGTGTATATATATATATATGATATATATATATATGATATATATATATATATATATGTCGTTTTGCGACATTTTTGAAAAGGATCATACAGGTGCTAAGCACACGTGCAATAGATGCAACATAAGCTTTGGAACACTCTGACACATATGATATTGAACTTGTTTTTTTATCCTAGAACCGCTGTATTTAACGATAACTCACAGAACCCCACTAAAATGAAACTGATTATCGATTTTGATAGAACATGAGAACAACAAACACCTCAGAAATCCCTGAATTTGGGAAATCCGTGAAAGTGCTGATGATAAAACAAAGTAGGTGACGAAATGTGATGAAAGATCATGCCAAGAATACTTAATCATGAAGATTTGAGGATAAAACCTCAGAACCAACCCCGAAGATGTGTGCTGAATAATAAAGATGGTGTGGCTCATGTACCAAGAAAGCAGAAGCATACAAGCAACAAGCACAGTTCCCCCCAGGTGGCCTGCATGGCTCGAGGCGAAATCGAGGGATGTAACCTCAAAGCTGGAAACTGCTTAGGCTTCCTGTCGAGACTGGAAAAACAAGCACTACTTCGTAGGCTCAGGGTACTCCTTGCAATCATTCATAACTTCACTCAGTCAACATATCATTGGTACCATTGGGCTCGAAGTATTCTCGCTTGCTCAGCCAAGCTTCCTGTCTGTAGCTTGTGGCCGTAGGCCCAGTACCCTCCAGTCGGGCCATCCGCCTGTAGTTGTGTGATTTGATGAGGCACAGGATTCAAGCTTCCTAAAGCATCGGCTTATATCGGCTTGCTGCCATAAGCTGACAGAGACTATTTCCCGATGTTTAACCAGAAGGTCGGTTGTGAAAGCTCCGGCATTGGTTGCAAAGGGTTGAGGTGGTCGAGGTGGTACAATACGTTGGTTGGCAGATTCGAGTTGTTTTCAATCGTAAAATGGGAATGGCCCGAGGCCTTTCCGGCGACAAGACAGGACCTGACAAGGGGGAAAACTGTCTTCAACGAAGCACTATGATCGTACCTTATGGATCATGTGATGAATCAATGTCGGAACCCTGCGGTGCACTACGACTAGGCCCGTGACTAAGCTGATATTCTGTCGACGGCGTTGAGGAGATGTATCACTGCGGTTTTAGCACCTCGCCTGTGGTTTGAATGATTGGTCTCGTCGGCAACAAGCTGCAAGCATGCTCCAAAGCTCCGAAACACTCATCCGATCAGCTGCTTAAGAGCTTCGTTCTACAAAGCACTTCAAGTTTCGCAGGTTGTGGCAGGAGGCAGGATGACCTCAAGGCTCAAAGCTCAAAACTCAGCTGGGCTCATGAATCATGAAATGCCATTGAAGACACGGCTCTTGGGCTTCAGAATTTCAGAAGAGTTTGCATCGGCATCTCTTTTGCGCAGCCTCGTCTTCCCATTCCAATAGCACCGTCTCGCCCACATCCAACCTGATCCAAGACGGAGCAGGCCCAAATCCAGGGACCAGTGCCAACCCTACATTATGGGACCCACCTTACGCCAACGCTAAGGACAACACGCGGGACCCTCAAATCGAACCGAAGCCATGAACGATCGTGGAACGTCCGAATATGTCTGAATGCAAGCCAGTTTCTGGAGCTGGTGCTCGCCCCTTGGGCGGCAGTTCCGCGTCGCAATGAAGGTCGGAAGGGCATTGAGCTCTTCTTCTGACCTTGCATCGCGGTGCGATTACTTGAATTACCATTGAAGACCAAGCCTGACCAAGCATCCCCAAAAAGTTGAAGGCGTGTCAGACAGACATGCCTCCGAAACGGCAGATCCTACCCGTGCACATCCGTGCACTACGCTGCAGGAAAGGGAGACAAGAGTAGAGAAGGAGAAGACTTCACAACCTTGCAAAGCCTACATGAAGGGAGACAAGCACGGAGAAAGGCCAGCAGACTGCGCCACCAAACGAGAAGAACCATCGGATAGCCACCGAATGCGCGAGCCACTGGATTGAGCCACGAGCCAGCCACCAGATTTAGCCGAGCACGTGAGCCACAGTGAGCCACAGAGCCAGTGGAATCTGAGACACTGAACGCAAGCCACAGAGCCACCAGATTGCGCCACGAGTCAGCGAGTCACCAGATTTAGCCACCGAGCGCGTGAGAGCCAGCGAACTCGAGCAACTGAGCCAGCGGATCGAGCTGGCGAACATGAGCCACAGAACCAGCGGATTGAGACACAGAGCGCGCCACCGAGCAACAGGATTGAGCCACCGAGCGCGTGAGCCATCGAGCCACCAACTGAGTGTGAGCCATGGAGTCAGTGGATTGAGCCCCCGCCACCAACAAGCGAACCACCTTCAACTTCAAGGGCTTCGCAGCTTCGCAAGGGGAAATCAAGTGGCGGGTGACGCGGACCTGGCGCAGCTTCGTGGGCCTCGGGGCGGCGGCGGGTTGAGTCCTTTCCGCGTGGGAGGGCCAAGCATGTGGCAGATGGTCCGTAAACTTCGTGGGCTTTGTGAACGAACTGCCGGGCCACCGGACCGAGCCCACTGAATGAGCGATCAACTGGCTCCATCGAACCTGCAAAAAAACAGTGGATTGCAGGAGCCACCGAACTGGATTAAGCCAGCGCGAGCCACCGAGCCACCAGATTGAGCCACCAGTGCGCAGCCTTTGATATTTAACACAATACTCTTTGACCCCCTGAATGCGTTCTGGAGGTGTTTGGGGACGTTCTCTCTTACATCGGATAGAGCTGGAGAGCTTTTCTTCAAGGGATTGGGCTGTTTGCGGCGGGCCAGCCCAACCCAAGCTGAGGAAATGTATTCCAGAGGGAGAGACATTCCTGGCCAGACTTTCGAACCCAATGAGCAACCCCAGTGCCACCCCTCTATTGGGGTCAGAAAAGGCCTCAAACCCAGGATTTCGAGCCGAAAACACGGGGTTTGGCTCACAAAAGGCCTCAAACCAAACAAAACCTCCCAAACGACCACGAGGCTGAGAAAATGTATCCAAAACGTACTGCAAAGGAGGTGGGGCCCTCCCCCCTTTCCTCAAGGGATTGGGCCACCATCTCCATCTCCTGGCCTCACCTGATCTTGCTGCTATCGTCCTCTATCTGTTCTGCCCCGAAATGCATTCCGACTATGTGCCCCCCCCCCCCCACCCGCGAACACACTAATTAGTGCAGTCAGGTTTCAAACACGTGTCACCGAGCTACCGGATCGAGCCACAGAGCCGATTGAGCCACCGAACGCGTGAGCCACCGAGACCGGATTGATACACCGAACCTAAGAAGTGGAACCACCGAGCCACCAGAGCCACCGAACGTGGGAACTGAAAGGAGACCAAAGGAGACAGCCAAAGGCAAAGGCCATGAAGGGAAGCAAAGGGAGACAAGGAGCCCAACAACCCGGCAGAGGCGGCAGAGGCCAGAGAGACATGAGGGGAGACACACTCCAGGAAGTTGGCAAAGGCCCCGCATGAAGGGAGACAAAGGGCGACGGAGGAGCCCAGGACCCAGCCAACAGATCCTTACATGAATTTTGAAACCCCAGCAGTACACTGCTTGGAAAAAATAGGGGGTTGCCCTCTCCCTGCCCCAATTTTATGTTATGAAGTGACCCCCCGTTTTATGAGGAACCTCTTTTGCGAGGCTACTCCACGTTAGCAAGAAGAGGTGTTCCGCGCAAGCATGCAGAAAGCTACAAAGCATTTCAGCGGATCGCCCTCACCTCGTAGTCCCTAGAATGCGCTGATCGGATAAATTCGGGTAGGCCTTCTTTCGTATGCCGGCTCCTGGCCTTAATGTTTGGTTCAGGGTTGGGTTGCCATGATTGCCACAGAAGCGGATGCACGAGTCGGCATCCATCTGGGTCTCCGAGCAGACTGGGCACTCGAAATTCTATGTGCCTCTGAGGCACACCAACTGGTTGCGACCCCCCTGCACCTCCTGAGAAGTGGAATGGTGCCAGCAACTCGTACATTGATGCGGGTCAGCCAGCTTCGATACACTGTGGGGTCTTTGTCCTTTACTTTGCCGCCCCTTCCCATTCGGTCTTTCAAAGTTCGCAATCTCACAAAACCTCAACCTTTCAATCTCTCAGCCAATAATCATACCATTGCCAGCCCCTCAAACCTCAACCCTGATCTCCACAGGATTTGTTCAAGTCTTTCAATCTCTCATGATTCTACGATGTAAGACTGGCCGATGCACCCCAAGTTCCAAAAGGGAGAGCATTCACCTCTATCCGCAATGCTTCAATATCCAAGCCCTCGAACCCCGATCAAAGATGTTGCATGAACGCATGCTGCGAAGCCGCTGCACGCTGCGAAGCCGCTGCACGCTGCAGCGCTGCGTCCCGTTGCAATGTGGCATTTTCCTTGGTCTGCCGTGGCAGTGTCCGTCAACTTTGCTGTGTCTGCTGATCCTGGCCCTTGACACCCCTGAGCCTACCCGCGTCTGGGCTGGGGCTTGTAGCCTGTCCCTAAACCCTAGGCCCTAAACCCTGACAAGGCTGGGCCGAATATATGCCTCTGAAGACGGCTTCTTGGGAGGATGTCGCGTTTCTTGAGAGAATTGAGAGAATTGCCCGTTGCACACACAACCCCAAGTAGAGTTGCCATATGTGCCAGCTTTTCAAGATGCTCCAAGACATGATCACGATAAAGTAATAAAGCCCTCTGACCTTTGCTTGCATTGCTTGCACTGCTTGCGAGACTTCCTGCTGTCCAGGGAGCCGACTTGAGCTCCATGACTTCACCTGGCACGGATCTCTGGACTTGCCATCTTGCGGTGCCACAGAACCCCAGCTGCCACTGAAGCACGTCACCAAGCATCAAGCTAGATTTCAGGGTTTCGCCCGTGCCTGATAGGAGCTCTAATCCTCAGCTGACAGCTGCAGAAACTTGCGAGCACTCCGTGAGGATCTATGGATCTATATGCTCACTCTTCCTTGACCAAATCTGCAACTCGACATGGCGTAACGGCATCATGCAACTCACGCAAATGCATCTGAAATTTGTACCACCTTATGGTAACCCAGCTCCCTGAATAGAGGGTTGCCCCGCTGCTGCGAGCTTGAGCAGCAAGAGAAAAGCAAGTGCGACAGGCACCCTCCAACAAAAAGCAGCTCTACCATCGAAAGCGACAGTTTTCGGGGCTTCGAAGTGCCAAGTATGTTTTGATTTTCACGGGGGCATTGCTGCGGTAGTCAATGAGTTCCCATCACAACACTCGTCTTCCTGCTAAGTTTTTCTCTACAGGGCATAAAGGGCCTCTCAGCCACTCAAACCCTGAACCCAATCCGTTCATTGCATAGGCGGGAAGCGCTCCGCGTGCTGGCGTTCCACCGTCGCAAGCCTGCATGATCAGCTTAGGGGGTTCCGGGGTGGCAACTCTCATGCGCGGATTGCTTCCGTGACTTGTAATTGCCAGTACTGGGGGCTAGTTGTAGCTGAATGACAGCTACTTGTAGAACTAGCACCTCGAATGTTGAAAGCAAAGCTGCCGCGATTCATGCATTAAACAAGCTTGAAACCTAGAACGTTGAAAGCGACGTTCGCGCATAGTACTCATTTGTGACCTGTGTGAGACTTCGACAGCTACAGCATTGCCAGAGGCCTCTCTTCGGGTTGGATTTCATCTTTTGCCTTCAACATGTGTCCATCCCCTCTACATGTGAACTATGCCGCATCCCCAGAGTCCTGTCGACATCCTCCAGCCAAGCCTTCATTGCGTCTACCTTGAAGCCAAGCTACTCTGCCAATTCTTGGAGTTTGTGGCCCAGATTGTGGGCCCAACGGTCCAACTACCACAAGCAGCAATCAAATGGCTCGCGGGCGCGGATCAGGTCCAACGACGACGGCTGCAGCTTTGGGAGCGCGCTGGACGCATCGACTGAGTCAGCCTCACTGTGTAGCACAGTCGAGTGTTCGGACCCACCCAACGCCAACTACGTCACGAACTGGAACGTGAAGAGCAGAACCACTTGCGTTGGCTCGCGGGCCGCTGTACACTACGCACCATGCCGCGGTGTACGCCAATGGCTTGGTGGATCCGGGTGGATCTGGGTGGATCTGGGAGCCTTTGGAGGCCTCGCCTTCTGAGATGGTCCCTTGCAGGCAGTAGCCGCCGCGGCTCAGCTGGGAGCTGTCCAAATTGTTTTGCTGCCATTTCGCCCACCTGGGAAAACTGGGGAAAACTGGGGAAAACTGGGGGGCCAGAGTAAACGCGAGCGAGGTGTGTTCAGGGCAGAGCCGGAGTCTCAGACAGTGCCAGGCCAGCAAGCCGGGAGCCCTCCATTGCCACCACGAAGGGTCATTCCAAATATGGAAACATAGCGGAAGTAGCGGCTCTCCTACGAAAAAAATCAAGCAAACCGGACACCAAGATAGAACATCCCCCAACAAGGACTGTCCGGCATAACGTCAAAGCAGCGCGCCTAGCAGCTCTTGCAAGATTCACACTTGCTGCAGACAGAAATGCTGCAGCTACACTTCCAAGCTCTCAACTCTCACTCTTTGGGCGCGTTATAAAACACATATCCTTCCCTCCTTCCTGCTAACAAAAAACTGACACTTGCAGCATGCAACCACACACATCAACAGCTTTGTGTACCACAAGGATCACAAGGACTGCAATATGTTGCAAATTGCTTCCGTGGGCGCCTGGCGTCGCGATCTGCGATGGCGGCAGCTTGGGCCCCAGCTCTCACTGCAGCTTGGCCAGCCCGCCAATTGGACTCCATCAGCGCCTGCCTCGGCTAACTTAAGCACTGACTTGCACTGAAGCCTACGAGAGCGAGTTTTTGACAATACTCGCAACTATGTTAAGTCACGACTGTGCTGTGTGCGGCACCCGTCAGACAACAGTGCCCATCTCCGAACTTGTAAAGGTTAGGCAACGCCCCCCACTGGTACAGCAGTGCTGATCAGAAACTGGGGGGCACAGGGAGTGCCCCAGAGCAAGAGCTTCTGCAATCCACAAACTGGATTGACCCCTGATTCATTCGGGAGGCTGCGCACTCTCCAGCTCCAGCCGGAGCTGTGCTTCCTCTGCAGAGATATGGCGTTCACCATCAGTTTCTGGAAGGACAAGCATGCGGCTTCCGAAAACTGCGGCCCTTGAAAACAGTTGAAGCCCGGAGCCCGACCTTTTCACATCATTCCCCAAATCGTTCTCCGGAGATTGTGATGTTGTTGAACCCTCTCACCATATCCTGCCAATGACCATAGTGTCCAGACCAGCATCTCCTCACGGACAAGTCCCACAAGCACCGCAAACCCCCCAGCCCGAAACGCAAAAAAGCGGGTCTAAAACCCCTGGTGCCCTCCCCTCGCGCTCCTGGAAGGCCACGGCCTCGAGAACGCACCTGGACGCTCCACACTTTATCTGAAGGAGCTGAGCATCTTGTGGTGACAGCATCGCAAACTGAGTGCGGAAAAAAACATGGACAAGGCCAGCAAGTATAATGGACAAGGCCAGCAAGTATAATGTTGATGTACGTCAACCCCCCCCCCCACCCAGCGACGAAAGCACGCAAAGCTTCGGCGTGCACTCTAGACACGCGGACAAGTCGAGAGGACGCAACTCGAGACGAGAAACAAACCAACCGCCCTCTGCGCGAGCCCCGTTCCACACTTCCACATGCACCTCCAAGCCAAGCTCCCTCCACTTCAACCCCTCCCCCGTGCACCTCGAAGCTAAACGCCCTCCGCTTGAGCCCCTTCCGCACCTGAAAGCTATCTCCGCTTGAGCGCCTTCCACATGCACCTCCAAGCCAAACGCCCTTCTTATGCCCTTTCCACACGCGGACGCGGGTGGGCAGAGCAATCAACCAACTTCATGAACTCAGAGAGAAGAGTAAATCCATGTTCAACTTTAGCTATTGCTACACAAGACTGGAAGCCAAAATTCCGGCGGACAGCACTTCGCCACATGCGACCAAGCTGCGCACGCACGGGGCCCTCGCTTGAGGCATTGAGTTGAAGACGAAACGGAAACCAACACAGCAACAAGTTTCGCACGCTCACGCGCCTGACTTGCAGCACTCTGGAAGGCGTTGTTCTGCAAGCCCTGCAACGCTCTACAGAATGAAGCCATTCCAAGATGAGCCACTTCAGCATCATCTTGCATATACAGACAAGCCACGAACACTAAAGCTTAACTTTAACCCACCCGTTATGGCGCTATCGCCCTGTACACTCCAGCCTCCTGCTGCCACGTTCCTGGCGCCAGAGGAACCTGTGCATCAACGCAGCTGCTGCGGGAACGACCATACAATCGACTGAGGGTGTTGCGAACTCGGGCGCGTCCGCCCTCAATGTCGGCGCCGGCGCCTTCCAAGTCAAAGCTTGACATGGCGCCACCCGCCTATGTTCCCCAGCCTGTTCCCTGACCTGTTCCCCGGCCAGCTGGGTGGTGTCTGCAGGAATTTTGTGGGAACCTCAGATAATCAAACTAGCCAATGAACTAAACAAGTTGAACCCACGAAACCTGATGTCGATTTCATACGATTGCAATAGCGATGGAAATAGTTGTGTGTGTGTGTGTTTCCAATCGGCTAAGCAGCTTGTCATGGCGGGCCGGAAGCAAAGGCCAGAAGCGAAAACTTGAGCCACAAACTCTTGTGTTGCAGAGGGTGTTCTTGCGTTTCGCATGTCCAGAGGTTCCGAGCATCATCCTATATCGGCACATGTGCACAAAGGAGCGAAATGAGTACGGAATACTGTGATTTCGCACGCTTGTCGCAGAGTCGAAGCCAAGATATGGCAGCCCAGCTGTAGGTAATGGGTTTTTGATTTCGGCGTTGATTCTCTTCGGGATATTTAAAGCTGCTCGGCTACTTCATTGTTTCCCCACCCAGTAGGATCATGGAAGATGAAGCATCAACTAAGATGCATTCCCTATCATTCTTCATTCAGCTGTGTTCTCGGCGCACGGGAGATTCTCGTCAGGCTTTGGACTTCAGCAGGCGGGACACGGCGGGATGGGTTCTTAGGGGAGTTCTCCAAATGGGTGTTATGGCAGATCCGGGCTACACCGGCTACACAGTTCTGCAGATGGCGGTAGCACAAAGAACTGATGGTGCTGCTTTCAGCACTGCGCAGAGCCTGAACCTTTTAGTTTTTCCACGCGGCTCCAGGTGCTGTTGACGAGAGTTGAGAGCGGATAACCAACCTCGCATCCCACCCGGTGGAATGGCTGCACGTCGCGATGCCCACCTGCACTCCAGGAAGAGGCCACCCAGACGTCTGCACAGCCGTTTGCGGCCCCGTCTCCGCGGTCGTCCGCATAGCTGTCTGGTGGACGGTGGTGGCCTCGGTGACCCCGCAGCCGTAGACGTTGCGCAGGTGCCGCTTCGGTGACCAGCATTGAATCATGGCAAGGGGCACAATGACACGGCGGAGGAAGCTCCGAGTACACCGGCGCCACACGCCGGAGATGCACACAAGCGCCTCACATGAACATGTTGCCATCAGTCGGCCTCGTTTGGCGCCGACTGGACAGGTGATGGCCTGGGGCAAAGGCCTACGTTCACCTGGCGAAGAGCAGCTGACGCTGGCGGTGCCGCTGTAGTGCTCCAACGGGCAAGGACACGAGCATTGTCCTTGTAAGTCATAAAAGGCGCCGCATCAACCGTCCAAAGGTGATGTAGAAGCTCAATCATGGATACCTGGTGCCCAATCACATGCTCCGTGGTGATAATCTGCTGCAGCCGTGACATCCACCGCTGTCGCTGCTGAGGTCGCAAGGAAGCCGCTGTCCGTGTCAAGTGCTCACAGGCTCGCTTTTTGCGGATCCACGTGCTAGAAAGAAGATCACTGGCTGCCTCCGGCATGGACTCCACAAGCTCTATCATGCAATCTGAAATCAAACGGTGGATATAAGATGTGTTCTGCAGCGCGAGCGACTCCAGAATTGAGTGGCCCGCTTGACACAATTTGGGGTCAAGATCATAACAGTGCATGGCAACTGCCGGTATCAATGAATGAAACCTCGTGACAACCTCAGACTGCGGGAAGCGTGTCTCTGTTCTGTAGCCGGCCAGCAACAGGACCCAGATTTGACCTTGGATCCAGACACGAGGAGGTTCTCCAACAACAAACAAGGCAATCACGCTCGAGCCCTGACAAACCAATCCACCCAGTAGAGACCCCCATCCCACCCCACAGGAATGTCGGAAACTACCTTGGCGAAAGGAGATGTGGAACGTATGCATGGTTGGCGAGATGTGAAGGAAGACAACAGAACCAGTGTCAACCCCAAACGCCCCATCACGCGAACGTGCACCCCGAACACCCTGTCAAGCGAACGTGCACCCCAAACACCCTGTCAAGCGAAACACCCTGTCAGGCGAACGTGCACCCCAAACAGCCAGTCAAGCAAACACCTCGTGACGCGAATGTGTACCCAGAAGCCCCATCACGCGAACGTGCACCTCAAATGCCCTGTCACGCGAACGTGCACCCCCGAATACCCTGTCACACGAACTTGCAACCATGCTCTCCCCAAATGCCCCGTCACACGAAAGTGCGTGCACGCCAAACACCCCATCGCACGAACGTTCACCCCAAACACCCCGTCACGCGAACATGAGAACCGCAAAGGCGACTCTGGTTCCAGGCAAACAGCAAGAAAAAACCACATCTCCCACAAGAGCTGTCGCAGACTTGCTATCACGAAGCGCACAGTCTTAAAGGGATGAACTTCTCGGGCAAGCAGCAGCAAAAGATCTTGTTGTCATGCAACTCTTCGTCGTAGCGGTCTGGACGACGGCGATGGCATTCCTGCTGCTCCTTGATCTCTGCGAAGGAAAGGGCCAAAGAAGGCCTGCACTCAGGAAGACGAGAGGGCATCCACAACTTCGACTAGAATGACTGCAACTATGACCGTGGCATTACTACGACCACTATCCCGTCAAGGCCCCAGGCCGGCGTTAACCGATCTCCATTTCCCCCTCCCTTGGGCACTGCACTGGCTGTTTGGGGCGCATAGTCCCACAACTTTGGCCCACGCCCCCCAGCAGTCATTGACGGTGCGCGGGAGACTGCGTGGGGGCGCAGATGCCCAGGGCCCAAAGGGCCAGGACATGTCTAGTTCACTGAGCCCAGAACCCTCCCAGGAGGCGCCTCCCAGGAGCGGTCGCACGAGCCAACGGTTCAAAGGAAGTCCGGACGTTTAGGAGTCGAGAGAGCCCAGGCTCCGAGGGGCTTCCAGCCGGGCGGGTCATGACGTCACCATCCGCTCAGAGGTCCTACGAACCCTGCAGGCGTTCGGGAGCCCCCATAACCCCCTGACAAACTCTTTTCAGTAGAGACTCGCTAGCGTCAATATCACAGAAGACTCGAGTGCTGTGATGCTCATTGGCCACGGGATTCACGTGATGCACAAAACGAGGATAAACTTCGCCTGTGCCAGCTGCTGGTGTCCAGAATGTGCTGAAGCAAGACCTGCCCACGGCAACATTCCGAAGCATACACCCAAAGGAAACGAAGCACGATTCAAAGACATGACTGCCATAATCCGGCGAGGTAGCATTCCCAGCACCTGATCCTCCTTCCAGGACCCGTGCAGCGATGTTTATTGTGGCATGGGTACCCCCCCCGGCGCGGCACGCCAGGAGCACGGCTGTCCAACACCGGACTTTCCTGGATTCGAACTCATATGGACCGGATCTTAGACTCCTCATGTCACCCTACCCAGGATACCCAGTCCCTTCCCACCCGCCCCGACCCTCTTTCCGACCTCCGCCTTCCCCTGCCGACTAACTCAACAATGTAACAACCTGCCCATTAAATGACACAAAAGACTGACATCTTTGGCTGGACCACTGGATGTAAGGCAAATCTCGCACCCTTAGGCATGCACGTGTAGGAGCCATGCAATCATACAGTAGCGCGCCTGGTTGCTCACCACAATCCCGGAGGTCTCGCGGAGGTTTTTGATGTCTCCCACCTCAGTTGTTTATCTCTTGGTTTGCTGTGCCTGTTCAGGGCTCTCTTCTAGGTCAAGAGACTGTCCCAGTTTAGGGTAGTTTCGGGATTTAGATCCTCAGATGTAGGGGCGTGCTTGGCCTTGCAGAAATTGAGGCGCACAGATATAAGCATCCTTCGTAGTCCCCCAATCCCCAAGACTCCTCGAGTAGCCACCCAGTGGTTCCAGGTAGTAATGGTCAAACACACCCCCCTCAAAAAAAAATGGAGGACTGATGCCATACTCCAAAGCGTCCAGGCACCGAGAGCCAGTCCAGAATCCATCCAGAAAAATCAGACCTAGGTGCAGGAGTCCATGGCACGACCCGTAGGGACCGTTTAGGGGGAGAGCCAAAGGCTTCGGGAGCCTTTGAGTGGGTCGCTGCCCTGGGGTTGCAAATCTCAAATCCCCAAAGTCCCACTACAAGAAGCACTCTTAAGATGCAAAGCCCCCAAGTTTTCGCGTCTTTCGGTACATGGACCCTGTAGGGGGCAGTCATTGCTTCTGACTGGACTGAAACCTATTCCGACCTCGGGGCAGCTTCTTGAAGCATCGAGCCGAGACTCCAACATCCAAGAAGGCCTCCAGAGTCTCTAGCTAGAGTCTCTCTAGTGTCTCTCTAGAGTCTGGAGTCTCTCTGAGTCTCTAGAGTCTCTAGAGTCTCTAGAGTCTCTAGAGTCTCTAGAGTCTGTAGAGGGTCTGGCCGTGATGTTGCCGAAAAGCAGGACAGAAGCCGATCCCTGCACCGGGAAGCGATCTGCAGAACCGCGGCTAATACATTAAATTAGGTTTGCTCCCTTTTGGAAGTGCAGGACCCGAAAGAAGCATACACTGCCCCCTCCCCCCATCCATCACCAAAAACACAATGCATGATGACCAAGGTGCAAAGCTGGGAACGGGTCGCTCGTGAGCTCCTCGAACAGACATGTCTCATGCTAAGGGCATGCTGGTCAATGCTGGTCCGTTGCACGGTTCGCCTCCGTGGCGCTGGCTTCCACCGCGGCGCCATTAGCCATCTCAGCCTCTCGGTAACAATGCCCAAATGGCTCCAGTTTGATTACAAGGGTTTTGAAGGGAATTGTCGTGCTCCTGTAGGCTTGCTTCTTCCTTTCTTCGACTTTTGAAATGGTTTGTAGTTTGTCGACCTCACCTCAAACTAGGTGAGGCGAGCATACAAATCGGCTCTCGGGGGGCCATGCCTATTGATTCTTGGCCTCGGGTTATCTCGTTTTCATGACACACATGACGGTGTTTACATCTATCAGATCGTGCTTACCCCCGGCGTGCACTCCACGCAGTTAGCTGCGTGAGCCGCTTCGCACGTCCTATCACTTCCTCATGGTCTTCGAAATCACGCCCTTGCTCTGTCCTGCACCCACGTCGCCCGAGAAGTGCAAAACTGTCGTCACGCTTATGTTTGGCATCGTGCCCTCACCAAATTCACGTGCGCACACCTGTCGCAAAGCTCGATTTGTTCTGGGGGTTTTCTAGGCAGTGCACATTGATGCGCAAACATGCACAAGTTTTCTGCGCGCCTGGCCAAAGGTATTTTCATCCAGGCATTCTGGTCCGAAACAACAACAATATCAGTAACAAAAATATCCCACCGCCGTCGAAACCGTACCCTATCTTTTTTGAAAGTAAGCCGTTGGCCTAGGTGAAATGCTTGTTTTGGCTGCTTACAAACAAGGCCGATGTTTGAGGGTGTCTGCGAAGCGTCGGGATTTTACGAGTTGTCATGTCGTTTTGTTGCGATGCACTCAGACAATTATTTCTGTAAAGTTCGCAAAAAGGCATGAGCACCTTGTGCATGAACACTTGTGACAGCACGTCTGGTTGCAGAAACAGCAAACATACTCTTGCAATATACTCTATAAAGGGCAAACACGCTGTCCGCAAAAGGTTTGTGACAGTGCGGCTCGTTCGAGAAACGTCACACATCCTGGTGCAGCAAACGCCGGAGTTTGGGGCATGGTTAGAATATCATGGTCGTAACCAATCCCCCCCCCCCTCAAATTCGTCATCGCCGCATGCAAAAACATGTACGTCATCCTTCCTAATTTCTCCGTGGCCTGCCAGGCCATGGAATACTCCTCCTCGATGTCGTGATGCCTGACTCGCATGGCTCATGTCTTTGCAACGCGCCGCACTGCAGGAGCCACGCACTGAGGCACTGGCGGAGTGCCCACCGCCTGCGAGTCCTCCTATAGACTTGTCCGGTCGACGCCGCTACAAGACATGGTCGCATGCTGCCCTTCACGCCTCCAAATTGTAGTGCTCAGCACAGCATCCGTCAGAGAACCTGTCCTGCAGAGATTGGGGATCGAAGAGCGGTGATCTGTAGACCATCATGTTGACATGCCATGGCGCCATGTGGGCGCATCCTATGTTGTGAGTCGACTCCCTGTTTCGCGACAAGTCTCGGAGGACGCTTAATGATTTTGGGGACCTGTTCTCCACGCCAGCTTTTTTCACTAAACCCTAAAGCTCCTTAAACCCTGGAGGCTAAGCCGCTAAACATCCTGCAGGCGTAAGAGAGATGCACATTGGATTCAAGATTCAAGGGGCACAAAGTGGAACGCCCGGCCTGGGGCCAGCTGGGCAAAGGTTTGGCCTCAAGACATGGCAGCCCTTGAACCGGCACGTCAAAACAAGTCAAAACGTCAACAACTCGGACGGGGCCCCAACCACCTTCTCCGGCGTGCTGTCAGCTGGAATGCGCCCCTGGGACTTGTCGACATTATGGCAATCAAAAGGGCCATCCTCATGCCGAAGTTCATGCCAAGTCCCGTTTTCATCATCAACTCGCCCCTAGCAGCTTCAAATCATTGCGCTGTGAGAAAGAACAAACTTGCCAGGCCCCTGAAGGGTCCTGTAGCACCCCAGAAAACACGCCCCCAACCCGGCCCAACCCCCCTCTTTCGGGATCTCCAGTGCCTGGCGCCGCTGCGGTGTGCAAGGCTCGATCTGTGACGGCTCGCTGTCCTGCAGCTTCTTTAGAGTGTCTATGTCGTTTCAAGAGACACAAGAAACACGCGGGAAAACAAAGCTCGGTAAATCATCATTCTTGAACTGCAAGGTCAGAGGGACAAGGTACCATAGTAAGGAATCTTTAGGGTGGACTGGGTGAGAAAAGGTCGCTGAAGATGTGGGTGTTGCACAAAATCAGTGTTTGGGGTTTTCAGAGGGGTTCGGGGTTGTAGGGTTTAGGGTTCAGGGTTATACCCCCAAGACGATTCCCATGAAACCTACATAACAAATACGTAACGTATTTAACGCTTCGAAAGGAACTCCCCCCACCCCCAATACTTCGAAGCTCCGTCTTCAACGGGCACTCTTCCAGCACAATGCCTCCAATGCCTCCATGCTTCCTTGGCAACGTTGATGGCAGTTGACCCTCCCTCCAAGTAGAATTTTCATCTTCCATTTGTCACTGCGTTGTATCCCTTCACAAAGTGAAAAAAGGTGGAACAGAGGAGGTCAGATCCTACTACGCCGGAGGTTTGCATTGCGCATGAGACATGTCGCACGTTATGTTCAATGGCGCCCCACCCCCCCCCCCCCCCCCGCCGCGCCAGGGACCCCTTGCGGGGGTGCTCCTGAATGAAAATGATGGCGTAAGGGTCAAAATGTTCTTTTGCATGGCTGAGCTAGCAGAGTGGGACCTAGATACTTCAACGGTTGCATTAAGGCCTCAGCTTTCTCGCCAGTTCATCATGCCGCGTCTTTGTTGCGACTTGGGCTCATGGGGTCTGTCCAAAAACATGGTCCCTATTTGGGTGCCCTAAACAGTATAGGTGACGCCGTTTTGTAAGGACCCAAAAAAAGGGACCTGCAATGCCAATTTTGAAGAACCTCCTCATGCACTCCAGACCGCGCTTGATTTCACTGATGCCCTCGGCAGCTTGGGACGCAGCCTACGTTTGCAGCGAGCGCCGCTGCTCAGCTTGCGTGCGTGCTTCAGGGAGAAGGCCTGGGACCTCCCACATTGTGACACCAAACTTTCACCAAACTGTGAGTTGCAAATTGGCAAACTGCGCGCACACCACTTCTTGAGGCTGGCAGTTGTCACCATGCCTCTTCCTTGTCGTCGACTGCAAAGCCTTGATCACAAAGTCCAACCTGAGCATTCGATAGGAGCAACCTCCCACATCAGCTTGCGGGTCACATATATAGATGTAGTTTGCTGCTAAACTCGATGTTCACGTTTAGTGTGCAGCAGGGCGCAGATTTAGGGACAAAGTTCAGTCAGTCCATCTTTTTCACAGCACCATGACATGCAGCAAGAGTAGTCACAATGACGCGTGCAGCTAGATGGCTTGCTGCGAAGCTCAGCAATTCCAGCGTTTATCTCCTGGCTGTTCTGCAGATGGTCGCGCCTCAGCGTACTTCCATAGCAGCAACGCTGCACTTACTTGTGACTTGTGCATGCCGAAACTATCCCATCTCTCTTTGGAGCTGCCACCCAGTCGCAGCATCTCGCACGCACCACTGCAAGTCTCAACCTGCAACAGGCCGGGAACAGGGCAAAACCGAGGGGGGGAACTGTGGACCAGCCTCCATGCAGGTTTGTGTTGGACATGCATCGGATACGCGGCCCTCGGACCGCATTGAATCTGCAACTGCCAAGGACGTTGAGCTCTGAGTATTTCGTGCAGCGAAGCCACAGGATCTGACTCTGACAACACAATGGAGGAATTGTCGGGCACAACTGTGGAGGGACTGCTCCTCAGATGAGCATCACACTTCACTGTCCGATCCGGTTGACCGCCTTGAGAACTTGCCAAGTACTGCGGACTAGTAGGGTTTTTGGGCTCAGGGCTTTGGGTTCAGGTTCAGAAGTTGTCAGCTAAACCGATGCCACAGCTGCAGCCGGGAGGCCAAACAGGAACCTGCAGCACGAAGGGGCCACAACGCATATGTAGATGTACGGGTAATTCGCATGCATGCAATCAGCGTGCCTCCAGCAATTTGCCCAGGGCGCGCTTCTCAAGATCCCTAGGCCACGATGAACGAATGGCCACAGCACCCCAGTCAAACACTCCCACAGCCAAGCAGTGTCCTCAGTGTTTTCTCACTGTTGTCGTGAACTAAAGGATGCTGGCCATGGCGCGAGGGCATGCCCCAGCCCAGCGACATTGGGCCCAGAACTGGCCCAGACCTAGGTCGACAGTTCGAAAGACGGCCGCAGCGCATCGCAGCTGACCACACATTCAGGGAACAAACTTGCAAACACGACGACGGTAGACAGGATTTGTCAATACCCCATGAGTAGGATGTTCGTATATGCTGTATGACGCCAATTGATCCGTCGGATCAATGTACTTCATCTCCTACGAACCCTTCCTGTTGTTGCCTACTGGTATGACTCTTTGCAAACCGCCCAATACTGGGAACAGCCTTCCCTCCCATGCCCCATTATTGTAACTCCCCAAAAGGGTGAATCGGGCTCCCTCTACGACGGGTTGTGTTTCCGGTGGGTTTCCTATGGGTGTCCTCTGGGTTTCCTACGCGTTTCCCACGGGTTAGACACCGAAAGGCACAAATCCCGTGCGTTCTGGCACTCTGTCTGTGACTTTGCTCTCTACATGTTCTACGAAGTTCGCATGGCACGCGAAAACTCCGAATAAGACGATGCACTGAGAAAACAAGTGAGAGATCAGGTGCAACATCTGAACACATCAAATTTCAGTAAAGCTCAGACCCATCTGGGCGCTTCGCTCCAAAAGCGCAGCTCTGCTCCCCGCAATTCCGCCCCAAGGATGGACGACGAGCTTGGGCAGAAAGGATTCGGAAAAATTTTTTTGCAATTCCAACTCCATGAAATTCTGTGAAACTCGCGATTGTCAAGGGATCACAGCACACATTGCGCAGCTCCGTAGCCCCGTAAAGTCCATGGAGTCTAGAGCCCAGGATTTTGGCGAGGGGGGGTGGACTAGATTCGACTAGACACAGTCACTCAGTCAACATACTTCAGTTCCAGTAACCCCACAGCAGCCACAAACCACCTGAGCTTTAATATTCCGAGCATCTGGTGGAGTTCTTGACAACTGAATCAAAACTCAACATGAGGCCGGGTGTACAATGCCTCCATGGTAATGCGGCGGAACGTGACTGCCCTGCATGCCACTCACGAAAAGCTCAAGCTCGGACATGCGTGGCCGGGCTATGCAACTTGCGCGTGGCGGCGTCCATTCCGAAAAGCAACAAATTGCGTAACTGGCGATGATCAGGCAGCAGCTGGGATCAAACAACTGGCATTCGTGACCACGGCCATTGGGTGCTGCGGCGGGATTGCATCTGAAGTGGGCAGGCAGGCAGGTTCCTGCGCTGGGATCAAAGAGAGGGGCCCAGCATTTGGGGCTGCTTGTGGGATTCCTGAGTAACCGTGAACAGCAAGAGACCAAAGATGCTGAGCATTTGCGGCTGAGTTTTCTCCGATTTAATTATTGGGGCCGCGAAAGCAGTCTCAGGAGCCGGGGAGTTCCGAAGAGATCGATTTCCGAGGCCAACCCCTCACTTGTGACTATAAAATCTTCTCACTTGTGACTGTTTTTTTTCTCACTTGTGACTACAAAATCTTCTGACTTCTGACTTCGTTTAAACTCACTTACGACTATAAATTCTAAAAACGCAGCTCCCGCTCGAGAGCGGTCAAAGACTCACTTGGTCTATTTTTTTGGGGTCTGCTCAGCAACAGGGGTGGAACGACCGGCTCCCCGACAAAACGAGAAAAACATTTTCAGGTACAGAAAAAGCTATGACGGTTGCAAAACATCCACGGGGTCCATGACGGCTGCAAAACGTCCATGGGGGTCCATGTCGGTTGAACAACGTCCATCAGGACGAACAAGGGGGGCTTGAGAGGGACTTCGAGCCCCCTTCGAGAATTATAAGCTGTAGAATTCTCAAATTGAATTTGAAGGGGCTTCGAAGGGCTTCAAGGGGGGCTTGAGAAGGGGGGGTTTCCTCAAATTCGTTCAAGGGGGGCTTCGAAGGGGGGCTTGAAAATAATTCTCGAAGGGGCTTGAGAAAATTCGGAACCACCCCGCCGCACTTGAGGAGCTTTCTGGGAGGGGGGGGATTTGGCGGGGGCGCAGCCCCCCCATGTCTTCGAAGCCTGAGAAGAAGAGAATTATTCTTCCACCCGTCTTTGGCAGGAGAAAAAGGGGCTTCTCTTTTTCCTGGCCCCGGAATGTCTTTTTTCCGACCCCGCGACCTTTTTCAACCCCGGAAAGTCCTTTTTTTGGCCTCGGTATTTTTCCAGGCCTCGTTACGGGGCCCAAAAAAAACAAATGTCTTTTTGACGACCCTGTTCGCAGCCGTCAAAGAAGGAACGACCGTCTTTTTCTCAACCCCGCAGCGTCTTGTGACCGACCCCGCTTCTTTTTCCGGACCCCGGAATGTCTTTTTTTCAGCCTTTGCCGAACACACAGAGCTTCAAAAAGGAGGTGTAAAATGTTGCTGTAGCATTGCAAGCGAACAGGTGCAGTTCACAACTCTAAACTCTAAACCCTAAATCCCAAAACCCTAAACTCTGAATCCCTAAATCCCAAACTTTAAAACCTTAACCCCCACAAGCTCCAAACGCTAAAGTTAAAGTTCGACCTAATCCCGAAATTGAGAACTAGGGGCTGGTTCCCTGGACAGGTAGGGGGGGCCGGCTTGTGATACAAGCACAGTCCCCCCAACCCCTGCTCATCTGCGAAATCTATCATACAAGCAGGGTCCGCCCAACCGCCCTGCTTATCTGGAAACCTGTCAAACAAGCACAGCCCCTCTGCCTTTTGCGAAACCCGTCCCCCTACCTGTCACACAAACACAGTCCTCTCAATTCCCTTGCTTATCTGCAACGCCTGTGAAATTTCTCATACAAGCACAGTCCCCTCAACCCCCCTGCTTATGTGGGGATATACAAGCACAGCCCCTTTGCCTTTTGCGAAACCCGTCCCCCTACCTGTCACACAAGCACAGTCCCCCCAACCCCCCTGCTTATCTGCAACGCCTGTGAAACCTTTCATACAAGCACAGCCACCTCAACCCCCCTGCTTATCTGCAAAACCTGCCCCTTTGCGTCTCCTACCTGTCACACAAGCACAGTCCTCTCAATTCCCTTGCTTATCTGCAACGCCTGTGAAACTTCTCATACAAGCACAGTCCCCTCAACCCCCCTGCTTATCTGGGGATATACAAGCACAGCCCCTCTGCCTTTTGCGAAACCCGTCCCCTTACCTGTCACACAAGCACAGTCCCCCCAACCCCCCTGCTTATCTGCAACGCCTGTGAAACCTTTCATACAAGCGCAGCCACCTCAACCCCCCTGCTTATCTGCAAAACCTGCCCCTTTGCGTCCCCCTCACAAGCACAGTCCTCTCAATTCCCTGGCTTCTCTGCAACGCCTGTGAAACTTCTCATACAAGCACAGTCCCCTCAACCCCCCTGCTTATCTGCAAAACCTGTCGCACTGCTTATCTGCGAAACCCGTCCCCCTACTTGTCACACAAGCACAGTCCTCTCAAGTCGCCTGCATATCTGCAACGCCTGTGAAACCTCTCATACAAGCACCCCCCTGCTTATCTGCAAAACCTGTCGCACTGCTTATCTGCGAAACCCGTCCCCCTACCTGTCACACAAGCACAGTCCTCTCAATTCCCTTGCTTATCTGCAACGCTTGCGAAACTTCTCATACAAGCACAGTCCCCTCAATCCCCCTGCTTATCTGCAAAACCTGTCACACTGCTTATCTGCGAAACCCGTCCCCCTACCTGTCACACAAGCACAGTCCCCCCAAGTCCGCTGCTTATCTGCAACGCCTGTGAAACCTCTCATACAAGCACAGCCCCCTCAACCCCCCTGCTTATCTGCAAAACCTGTCGCACTGCTTATCTGCGAAACCCGTCCCCCTACGTATCACACAAGCACAGTCCTCTCAAGTCCGCTGCTTATCTGCAACGCCTGTGAAACTTCTCATACAAGCACAGTCCCCTCAACCCCCCTGCTTATCTGCAAAACCTGTCGCACTGCTTATCTGCGAAACCCGTCCCCCTACGTATCACACAAGTACAGTCCTCTCAAGCCCGCTGCTTATCTGCAACGCCTGTGAAACTTCTCATACAAGCACAGTCCCCGCAACCCCCCTGCTTATCTGCAAAACCTGTCGCACTGCTTATCTGCGAAACCCGTCCCCCTACGTATCACACAAGCACAGTCCTCTCAAGTCCGCTGCTTATCTGCAACGCCTGTGAAACCTCTCATACAAGCACAGCCCCCTCAACCCTCCTGCTTATCTGCAAAACCTGTCGCACTGCTTATCTGCGAAACCCGTCCCCCTACCTGTCCCACAAGCAGAGTCCCCCCAACCCCCCTGCTTATCTGCAACGCCCCGCGCCACATTCACTCACTTTAGAGGCGGCATCTTTTCGCATAATGTTGACTTCACATTAGTGATTCCCGCCGCAATTGTAAAATCCCGCTGCCGGAACACAATAGTGTAGCCCGCCACAATTGTAAAATCCGACCCGGGAAATCGGTTTTTACGGGCGTGGTGCTACTACCTAATACTAAAACTAATAGTACGTCCTACCAGGATTTAGGCGAACATTATTGAGGAGGCCCTGGCCGGAGAGATTGATCAATGAAGGGGGGGGGGGTTTATTAATGCGAAGTCAACATTACTATGTTTGCAAGCGGGGGGGGCTGCGCGCCCCCCCCAGACCCCCCCCCGGCAAAAGCCTCCCAAAAAAATCTTGAAGGGGGGCTTCAGACTTCAACAAAGCTTCAAGGGGCTTTTGTGTTTATTTAGGGTTTGGGGTTCAAGGTTTAGGTTTAAGGTTAAATATAACTTCTCCGCTACGACAACAAGAAACAAAGTTGAATTTAAAATGATTTTCTTCACTTCTCTGCCAAGGGGGTGAAATTTAGAACAATTTTCACCTCTTTGCCATGACAACAAGGGTGTGAAATTTACAAAAATTCTTCTCTGCCATGACAACAAGAAACAAACGGGTAAAATGTAGAATAATTGTCACTTCTCTGCCATGTCCTATAACTCCAATTCTCGAAGACTGAAACACTTAAGCAAAAAGAGGGCGGGTGGAATTTAGAGGAAACACGGGGAAAAACAAGAAACGAGGGGGGTGGAATTTGGAATAATTCTCTCTACCCCCACTTCTCCGACTTGATTCTCGCAGAATGAAACACAAGAAACAAAAAACAAAAACAAGGAATCCAATGCTCGAATAATGAAACACAAAAAATGAAACGAGGGGGTGGAATTTAGAGTCATTCTCTCTACCACCATTTCTCCGACTTCGGTTCTCGAAGAACCAAACACAAAAAACAGATACCAGGGGGGTGGAAATTCGACCAAGTCTCTCTACCACCACTTCTCCTACGACTCCGAGAAGAATGAACCACAGGAAAAAACAAGAAAGGCCCTCCTTGTTGTAAGCCGGGCAGGTTTGCTTCAACGCATAGGAATGCTTGTTAAGCCCATAATGCAAGCATCGTGTTTGCAAATGAGGGGGGCTGCGCCCCCCCCAACCCCCCCGCTTGTTTAAGCCGGGCAAGATTGAAATGTATGTTTAGAGACTCACTTCTCTGGTTTCGAATAGTGAAATCCAAAAAACAGATACAAAAACATAACAAGATTCGAGGGGGGTGGAATTTAGAATAAATTCCCTTCTCTCTCTTTTCTTAAAGGGAAGTTAATGTTTAGAGTCTCACTTCTCTGGTTTCGAAGAAAGAAGTCCAAAAAACAAAACAAGATTCGAGGGGGGTGGAATTTAGAATAAATCCCTCTCTTTCATCTTCAAGATAAATTACTGTTTAGAGTCTCACTTCTCTGGCCTCGAATCATGAAACCAAAAAACAACAAGGTTTCAGGGGGGTGGAATTTAGAATAAATCCATTCTCTCTTTTCTTAAAGAATAAAAGTGCGTCTCAACACCTTCAACACCCTTTAAGCTCCTCTCCTGAAGCCCCCCTTTACGCCCCCGTTTAAGCCCCCCCTTAAACCCCCCCTTAAGCTCCCCCTTCAGCCTCCCCCCTTAAACCCCCCCTGAAGCCCCCCCTGAAGCCCGCCCTGAAGCCCCTTCAGGATGACAAGAAACTACTCGACTCTTCTGCCCTCCTTCACGCTCTCTTTAAGCAATGACTTTTTTCGGGGGAAGCAAAGGGTCAAACCCTTTAAGCCCCCCCCCTAAACCCCCCTTAAGCCCCCCCTCAGCTCCCCCTTCTGCCCCCCTAAAGCATCCCCTTCAGCCCCTTAACTCCCCCTTAAAAGCGCCTTTAAAGGGCCTTGCGGCGCGAAGGGGGTGGAATTTAAAAGAATTCCCTTCTCTCTCTTCTTGAAGGGAAGTTAATGTTTCTCACTTCTCTGGTTTCGAAAAATAAAATCCAAAAAACAAAACAAGATTAGAGGGGGGGGGAATTTAGAAGAAACCCCCGATAAATTACTTGTTAGAGTCTCACTTCTCTGGCCTTAAAGAATGAAAAGGTTTCAGAGGGGTGGAATTTAGAATTAATCCCTTCTCTCTTTGCTTAAAGAATAAAATTAAACCAAAAGGGCGTCTCAACACCTTCAACACCCTTTAAGCTCCTCTCCTGAAGCCCCCCCCAAAGCCCCTCCCTTCAGCCCCCCTTTAAGCTCTTAGCTCCCCTTAAGCCCCCTTCAGCCTTCCTTAAGCACTTAAAAAGCGCCTGGAAATATTTTTCTTTGAGGTGCAGAAGCTAAAAAAATTTCCAGAAATGTGTCCGCGCGGGCATAGAATCGCAAGAATTCTGAAAACTTTCATCAGACTTGATCTAAAGCTGAAGCGGCACAAGTGCTTGTAAAGAGCGGCACAATGTTGCAGAGCTTCAAAAAAAACATAAAACGAAAACATCTCTTTTGAAAGTTTTCAAAACAGAAATTCTTAGACGACTGAGCGGCAAAATGCTTGCCGACGGCACAAGTGCTTGCTGAAGCGGCACAAGTGCTCGTCAAAGAGCGGCACAATGCTTGCAGAGGTTTTAAAAAGCACAAAAAAAAGCAAAACACTTAACAAAAAACAAAATGCAAAAGCGGCATAACAAGCTTAAAGACGGGTGTCTTTTAAAAAAACATCTCTTTTGCAAGTGCTTGCCGCGGCACAAGTGCTGGCTGAAGCGGCACAATTGCTTTTTTTTTGGACTGACGCCTCTTTACTACATCAGTAGCACAGTAGGCCGGTCTTGTTGGGCTCGACGTAAAGGGTGAAACAAAGTCAGCGCACACACACCACCAGACACAACAAGCAACCACCAAGCAAACAAACACCAAAGAAACAAAGCGAGCAATCGCGCTGAACTACTAGATACCCCACGGACTCAGTACTCGAGGTCGTCAATGAAGTCCCGGTTCACAAGGAAGCACAGAGCTTGTGGGGGAATCGCAAATTGCGACATTGCCAGATTCTCAAAACCACCATCATGTAGCCACTGGTGCGACAACGGTTATTCAAACCGAGGTCATCAGAAGAGGTTCGGATCACGTACTCGTTGTCAAGGACAGACAACCGACACTCAATGGCGAAAGGACGTTGCAAGTCAGACTCCCTAGGGGGGATGAAAGATGTGCATATGCCCCATGGTGGTCAGCCAGTGGGGACTTAACAGCAAGAACAATCAAGGCAAGACCGGCCCAGGGCACTCCATGGTGGTCAGCCAGTGGAGTAGCTCCGAGTTTTGGGGCGCTCCATTCACCTTGGCGTACAAGTGCCCACCCCGAGAGGTGTCCGCGCCCGGCACAGGGGGCATAAGCCCCATGGAGGTCAGCAAGTGGGGACTTCACAGCAAGAACAATCAAGGCAAGACCGGCCCAGGGTACTCCATGGTGGTCAGCCAGTGGAGTAGCTCCGAGCACAGGGTTCTCCAGTCAACCTGGCGTACAAGTGCCCCCCCCAGAGAGGTGCCCGCGCACGGCCAGAGGGGGGACAAGAGTAGCTGCAGCTACCGATTCCACGTGGAGAGTCCACAACGAGTTACCAAACCCTTAACGCCACAGGGTTTATGATGACAACGAGGAACCTCCCAGTCCAGGCATCTCACACAAGGCCACGCAACCTTGGCGCTGGCCTGCGCATCGGCACGCCTCAGGTCCCTCCAAACCCAAACCAGCGAGGTACGTCGGTAAGGAGATGGGAGGGCTCACATCACGTTGGTGCCGAAGTGCAAGGATCTCCATGGTATTGCTACTTTGGTCCAATCAGAGCCTTCAGGTAACATCCACGCGGGCGGGGAGCCCACTTGCCCTGCCTCAGGCCAAGCTCAGACGAGGGTGACCCTCAAGAGCCTCAAGAGGGCCAGGTTGTTCTACAAGTGGGGAATGGCTCCCTGCCAAGTCAGCGGGTGCATAATCTCCACGTAGAAGTGTCCACAGCCAGCGCGCCGAACTGCTAGGTCACCCTGTGCACTCAGTACTCGAAATCGTCGAAGAGGCCGGGAGCACACATGTAGCACCGAGTGCGCAGGTGCGTCGCAAAATGCGACGTTGCCAGATTCACAAAACCACCATCATGCAGCCACCGATGCGAATACATTTAGCACCAGCCACGGCCGTTCACGAGAAGGTTCACAAGCCCGCCATCACAGGTGGGGCATAGTCGTGCCTTGGCACGGGACGTTGCAGGTGTCAACCTTCTTGATCCGAAGTTTTTTAAAGTTGCCCCATGGTGGTCAGCCAGTGGGGACTTAACGGCAAGAACAAAGGGTAGGACCAGCCCAGAGCACTCCATGGTGGTCAGCCAGCGGAGCCTCTCCGAGCACAAGGCGCAACGTTCTTTTGACTCACAAGAGTCCCGACGGCCAAAGCAGGCTTGACTGCTTCGTTCCAATCAGAGCCATCAGGTAAACCCATGCAGGCGGGGACCCCACCTGCCCCGCAGGAAGCGGGAGAGTCCCCCAGTCGAAACTTCGCACTCAAGGCCAAGCAACTATCTCCTTGGCCGGTGAGGGTTGAGGGTTCAATAACCAGAATCAGACCCTCCATGCCCAAACCGACAGACGTCGGCGAGGAGATGTGAGGGCTCACATCACGCTTGGCCACCTACCGAGGGGGAGGTAGTCATGTATGGCTGCTTTGACGCAAGCAGAGATATACACCCAAGCAGGCAGGGAACCCCGCAGCACCCAAGCACAGGCGAGAATGGCTCTCGTGAAGGCCAGGTTGTCCTCAGGTGCTCGATGGCACATTGCCAGGGAAGTGGAAACCTGATCTCCGCGCAGAAGTGTCCACAACCCAGAGGCAGCATCCCCTAGCTGGTCTCTCCCAATTGGCATGACGCCGTTGTACGAAGATGGTCAACACTCAAGTCCGAGGGGTTCACACACGGTCGTAGCACATAGAAGCAGGCAACCAGCCCACCTAGAGGGGGCAGAGGAAAGGAAGATTGGCCGTTTTACCGATGACAAAGCTGGAACATCCAGGCAGGACCGGTCCAGGGCAGTCCGTGGCAGATGGCCAGTGGAGCAACCACGAAAGAAAGGCCCCCCGTTCTCACAGGCACACCGCGGGGCCGACCCAGAAGGGTGTTCACAGCTGCAAGCTGTAAGCACACGAAAGACAAGCACGATCCAATCCGTGGCATAGACCACGAGAGGGTTGCCAAACCAAGAATATCCGGGGTAGTCTTGCGGCATGTATCGGCGAGGAGATGTGAGGGCTCACATCACGCTAGGCAGCATGCCATGAAAGGACTCAATGGCGCGTTCGCATGGCGTCCGTAGGAGCCCTCAGATGACAGTTTGCTGTCTATTGCCAGGAGCCATCCCAGTCCGGTCGCCGGGAGCGGTGGCCAGCTGAGGTGGTCTGGGAACGCGTACGGCTGGGCATGACCTGCAGTGGAGGCAGCTCTTGCTCATCAACCCCCCACTCGGGGATGCCGTCCGGAATGGGGATACGCATGTATCTTGTCATTGAGGTTTGGGCCGCGAGCCACATCACCCGGACAGCCTCCTGGATTTGCCTGTACTGCACAAATCCTTCGTCCTTATACTGAAAGGGGAAGGAGGTAACTGCAGCACGCAGGGCCGAAGGATCAGGGTCCTTGGGGGTGCCATGACAGTACATCCTAAACCAGAAGCTGTTGAGTCGCTGCTTGGTTGGATGTTTGGCTCGCATGAGCCCCTTAATGGCAGCCCAGTGAGCAGTGGCTGCGTCATACCACGCATTTTGGGGACGTTGGGGCCCATGCTTGGTGGGTGTGGTGCTGATCCCTTTCCAATGCGCATCAAAGATGACTGGCAGCCGGAAAGGGGCGGAGACATCCACTTCTCGCAAAGCTGCAAGGTCAGTGGTTCGCAGCTCCGAGAAGCGCCAATCATTCACCTGTGCCTCGGGTTCGTCCTCCGCGTCCGACATGTCATCCATCGGGCAGGGAGAGCCTTCGTTAGTTTCGGAAGAGATGCTGACGACCTCCGGCGAGGTTGCTGCAGTGTTCGCTTCCACAGGCGCAGCAAAGGGCGAGGAGAGCAAGCACTCAAGGGGCAACACTCGCCGTAGAAAAACAGCCATTCTGTGAGAAGTGTCAGGCCATTCCAAGTTAAAAACTGACCAAAAATGTTCAATGTTTTGGTTGGCCACCGAGGCCGCAAGAGCAAGCCGGATGGCGTCAAGGAAATGGGCAGGGGGGAGGTCCGGCCTAAATTCTTGATAGTGCCTTTGCCCAAGTGTCTCTGTGCCCTGCAGCGTGATGCCTAGGAACGTATTCAGGCTGGGCTGGGCAAGCCTGGCCGTTTCCACGTCCGTGTGCTTAGCAGCTGCGGCCCATGCCTGCAAGGCTTCTTGGGAGGCTTGGCCAGTGACTTGTGGCAGTCCACTGTGCGCGTCCATCACATATTTGGTAGTAGGGCACTTGGGACACCGATAAGCGCGGCCAGCCAAGAAGGCCACCATGGCTGCAGGCGGCACATTGATCTGCAGGTCAGTAATTTTATTGTCAGATTCAGGAAAACCAAGAACAATGGGCAGCCCTGCCGTACGCTCCAGGGGACCTTTTTGGTGGGACTCGAATGCGAGCAGAAGTGCACCCAGCCAATAATCTGGGTCAGCGTAGCTGAGCATTGCAGGAAAACTGGCATTGATGACACTCGGCAGGTCCGACACCGCAGAGAAAAGATCCGCGATGTACTGCGCTGTGGTAAGAAAGCCATACCCCACCAGGGACTCCGAAAGCCTTGCTTTGTCCAGCTGCGGGACCGGGCAGTCCAACATTTCAGCAAGGTCGAAATGCTGCAATGCCCCCGACAATCTAAGGCACTGCGTGATGATAGGGTCATAAACCTTCAAATACGCTGCCGGAAACGTTTCAGGCAGATGCAGTAGCGTGTCAGCGATTCCGATCAGCATATCCGAGTCTTGCAGCTGGTTCGGTATGCCGTTCAAAAACACCTCATAGGCCCTATATGCCCGAAGCTGCTGGCAGTGTGTTGTGAGGTGTTGCGAGTCACGCAGGTTCATGTAGGGCCGAGGTTTGACATTCTTACCAAAGTGATGTCCCGCTGCAAGTGCGCGCCACATGAGATCACAGACCGAGACTGTGTTGCTCTGCATGATGGGTGCGCAGGCTGGGGCGCTGGGATCGCGGGTGCCGCTGGGCTCGCTAGGCCCTCGAGGCTTGGCTTTTGGTGGTTCCAGCTGCTGAGAGCCGTCTTTGTCCAAAGCGAGAGGCCGACTTTCCTTGCGAGCTTGGACAGCGGGCACAGGCCATGGGGAGGCATAGGGTGATACGATTTTGGTTCCGTCAGGCCAAGTGGGTCCGTGGGAGACTTAGCGCAAGGGGGCTGTGACGCCTCAACCGTCCTAATCCCATCCGGAGATGCTGTGTGCGTGGGCCGTGTCCGGGGGCTGGGTGGACGTCGTACGCCAGGCGGCGGGTCCCTAATGTTGCCGCCACTCCGGGGTGGACACGAGGCGGCGCTACCCCCTCCGATCCTGTGATCAACTTCACTAGAGGGAGTCGTCACACCAGCATCCAGAGCAATAGGACTCGCGGCCGGCACAACCGCTGGCTCTTTCGTTGCAGGCTCCTTCGTCAGTGGTCCTCTCTCCCGTGTTGGGGTGCCGCAAGGGGTTCGGGAAACGTCCCGTTTAGCTGGCGGAGGCGGGCTGATAGGTGGCGCAATGGAGCCCCCCGCGGCACGAGGCTTGAGCCATGGTGCACCCCACCGCTCGCCATGGCGCGCGTTGGTGGTCGCCTCGCCTTGGGCTGGCGGCTGCTGCGGCGTATGAACCTCGACTGCAGTAGCAACCACCACGTCGGGACTGTTACTACCCGCGGGCACAGGGCTGTTTCCCGGGGAGTCCACATCAATCGCAGTTTCGGAGGCCGCCTTACCCGTACGAACAGGTAGGAGGTGAAGACCACGGGGGGCTCGCAGTATGCCGGCTTTGTGTTCGAAAGCCGGGTCAGCGCGTTGAGCAGATCCCCGCTTGGGCGGCATCCTAATGCTGGTGTCCCCTAGCAAGCAGGTGAGGTACTGGGCAACCCCATCTCCTTCCCTCACCGGCTGGAAGGGGACACAATACACAGCATTGGGCAGGGGCTCCAGGACGAAGCCGCGCGTTTGCAGACTAACAATGGTGCCCGAGTAGGAGTTGGAGGTGAAAGAGGGACTCCCCCATCCTTCTTGCTGAAGTGTGCGGTAAAAAACCTCCCGCTTATCTCCCCAGGTGGCCTTCAAAGCCCACGCTTGATGCAGGGGTGGTGTTTCAAAGAGGTCCAGCCCAACTTTGCGTTCCGCAGGCAGCACGATGCTGGCTACTGTCCGCTCTCGGAAGGCTTGCTTGTGTAATGCCGTTGCAATGCCAGGGCCATCCATGCTCCACAAGCTGGCTTGTGTGCGCACATATTCAGCGCAATCAATTAGGCCCCCGGTTGCGCAGGCCGCCATTTGGAAGCATGCACCTATACCATCAGAGTAGTGCGGTGCCACGAAAACCAAAGCCCCAAGCCCTCTCGTGAAGGAGGAGGTGGCTCGGGCAAACCCTGCCTCGCTACTAAACAGGAATCCAGAAGCCCGACATGTCACAAAGACACATATCCCAAATGTGGGGCCAGTGGAGCAGGCCGTGGTGATAGCGCCGAAGAAGCGTTTAAGGGACCCTATGCGATTCATGAGGAAGGTCCGAAACGTCACAAGGCTCCAAGTGTTGGGCGCGCCAGTCAGCGGGAAGTCTTTCGCGGTTTGGCAGGCTTCAAGTAGGCTCATATCGTCATCGCCCAGCGGGTCTGCGGGGAGACTCAACTGCAGCATAAACTTCATTTGGGTAACAATCCTGGCATACTGAGAGACCATCCCGATGGGGGAGTCAGGATAGACCTGGTGCCCAAAAGTGAGCACAATGTCCGCCAGGACCATGCCGAGGTCGTAGCTTCTGCCTATTTTGGTTTGGGTCTCATCCTGATCTTGCACCCGTACCCATCGACACGTTTCCATCCACCTGCCTGCAAGGCTACGCAGTGGCCGCCCGAGCAGGTGCTGCATCGTGGGACCTGGTGGCATACGTAGCCGAGGGACCCTGCCTATCAGCTCGAAGCGGCACGCCTCCGAGTACCGACATGCGTATAGAATGGCAGCAATCTCAGGAGGGAGGCGCATGGATGAACAGAGCGAGAGGTTGACAGCCGGTCCGACAATGGCCTTCAGCCCGGCGGCCTGCATGACTGTCTCGGCTTGCTTCGGTTTAACGATGCTTAGACAGAGAATCGATTCCAGCATCGAGACCGCTGAGAACAACACCTCAGACGCTCCAGAGGAACGGTGGGGCTTGCCCCAAGAGGGCATCTCGCCTTGTCCCTTTTTCCACGGGCCGGAACTTTGGGCCGTTTGCCGCAAAAGGGCCGCAGGCAAGGTGGCTGGCGTGTGGAGGTCGGCAGGGACCGCATTGAGACCACAAATCTTTTGCTCCAACAACTCCGTGACGAAGTGGTAATTGGGTCGCGATCCTCCAGCGGGCTGTCTGTGGTCGCCAATCATGACATCAAGTGCATGCTTGATGTGCGCCAGAATGGTGTTGGAACCAGGCGTGCCCAATTGCTGGGCTTCATCTCGGAGGAGCAACTCAACATCCTTTAGACGGTTAATGAGCTGCGAGTAGGGAAAGCTAAGCCTTGCCACAATCGTACCATGTGTCGTGGCTACAAGTAGCCCCCGGTACAAATCGTGCACATCAAAAGGGAGCTTATGTGTGTCCTTCTCCTTGTTACCCGGTATGCGAACGATGCGGCTGCGAACAAATTCATTGCTAGCAGTCGTGAGCCTATCAACCGCTTCGACATAGGCCCGAACCGATTCATTGCCATGAGCGGTGTACAGGGTGAGCCGGCTCGTCAGGCACGCAAGGAGTACTCCTAGAAACGCGCAGGATCGTGTCTTCCCGCTGCCGGGCGCACCCGTTATGAATACAGAAGTACGATTAGCGGCCAGGCCGTACGAGCACGCTCCCAGCAGCGCTGCCAGGTGTCCGTCCGCCCCCCAAAAGGTATCACAGAGGCACGTAAGGAAGGCGGGACCAACCGCGAGCGCAAAGATGCTGGCTCGAGTCCTCGGATCGTGCTCGTTGCTCAACGAGTCATGGGACAGGCGTAGACACTCCGCATGCCACAGCGCAGGAGTCCGGGCGTCCTCTTGGCCGGGCAGCGGAGAGTCAGGCAGCGTAGCTAACACGCCACTCAGCAGCGTCGGCGTCCATTCTTTGCGATAGGATTGTTCCTCCGCAAGCCAAAGGTTGAGGAAGCTTTGCAAGGGGTTGGAAGCCCCCGGACCCGCAGTAAGCGATGCCTGCGCAGCTTGCGTTTCGCGCTTGCCTCTGAAGACTTGGCAGACCTCCGGGTGAATGAGCTGTGCCCATGTGTCGTGCCAGTTCCCTCTCACCACTAGCCCGATAAGGAGGACAAGCACTAAATCTGTGAGAAAGCCCGGCAACCACTGTGGCTGCCGGATGGCATCAAGAGGCGAGTCTTCTAGCGGAACGCCCAATGCAACATGCTGCCTTTCCCTAGGCATGTGTAACAGAGCATCCCAAAGCGGGGTAGAGGCTCCTCCGGGCAGCACCTCAAGCTGGCTGACTCTCGGCAGTGAGGGTCGTTGCGCGAATTGGTTGTGCTGTTCATCAGTCAAGAGCAGGGCAATGGTTATATTGACTGGCTGCATGGCCTTACTTTCTCCAGGGCCGGTGAAAAGCTTCTTCGGGGCAAGGAGCTCTATAAACATGCCTGGGTAGGCCACATCCCCCTTGTCTTCTCTCAAGGTAACCAGCAAAGCAGTGCCCTTGGCCGGCACTTTACCAGCGACAGCAAACCACTTTGTAGCCCAGTCAGGGACATCCGCCAACTCCGGTGTAAGGAGCATGACCGATGCCCTTGGGTAAACTCGATGGAGAAGGCAGATTGGCCATGTATGCGTGCCGGGCTTTATCGCCACAGGGGTGGCGGCCCGCTTGACCGCAGCTTGCTCTGGGTAGTGATACTGTTCCGAGGGCTCCTCCTCGATTTCTGCTTCCGAGGCCATGGCTAAAAACTGATAACCCAGCATGTCAACCAGGCGCTCTAACGACAGGTGGGGGAGCCACATACCCAAAACTAGTTTCATCGTGGGACCAAGTTCATGATACGGGGGCGGCAAATCAGCCAGATGCGGCTTGGCATCCGTCAGGAGGACTTGGGTACAGTCAGCACGGAGACTTGCAATGCTCCGGTTCTCAGCGGAAGGTATCCGGAGAAAAGCCTCCATATCGGGGCGTCTGATTTGCCGTCCCAGCACGGAGTTGATGAAAGTTTTAGACTTATCCGAAAGCTGGACAGAGCCACACGCAACCCCCATCAAACCTGCTCGCACTGTGCGATCCATCCGGGGGTCGGCCAAGCCGCAAATCTTTTTAGTCAATTCCTTATGCACATAATCCCCCGGCGTGAGCTGGAATAGCTCTTCACTGTAGACAAAGTGACCATAAGAGTGTCCACCACTGCCAAGTGACTCAGGTCCAGTGAAGTAGTAGAGACGCGCTCCCGCGCCAATCGCTTGCGTCCTTGCTGCCTGGCTGGGCCGGAAGATACAAAGCTGGTCGCTCTCATGATGGACAAGACTAACAGCGTGCCGCAATTCCGAACCCAGGATATATTGCAGCATGGCCCGTGGCATGGCAACGCCGCCCAAACGTGCCTTGATGTGGACAAAATCGCCCTTGCAGTCAGGAAGCTTTTGGCGCTCATGCCAAGCGATAGCCACAGCAGCGCCCGTATACGACCCAGCAGAGAAACCCGTAACGCACAGTTTGCACTCGCCAGCTCTACCCGCGGCGAGGCCCACATGCAGAGCGGTCAGCGCAGCAGTATGTGGCATGTGCAAGTGAGCCAGGGCAGGGCACATTGTCAGGGAGGCTTCTACCGAGCTGATTCTAGCACGAACCGCCGCTGGCAGACCGCATCCTTCGACCTGAGGGTACAGAGCACGTGCCCATAGCTGGGCGGCTTGGGGCAGGAGCAACAATGCATGTGCGGCATTACCGCTGGTCGAAAGCAACAACGGGCGTTGTGTGTCCTCATATCGGACCTTTTTGCCCTGGTTGTCCCGGACTGTTTCCATTTCTAAGCCAGTGAGTGCATAGGAATTGGCTGTGTGAATGATGCTACCCGACACAGTGGGGGGCGTATTCTCGGCCTTCCCATTCATCCCGCTAATGAAGAGCGACCGACATTCCCCTGAGGGGGTTAGGTGAGGCTTTGGAGGCGGGTACTGGTAGGCAGGAAAGGCAAAGGCTGCCAGGGCTTGTTGCACACGCATGGCTAGTCCATCATCCCAGTATTGACTGAGGCCCAACGGCGTGACCTTTATGTCTGCAGCGAAGAGAGGCCCTGGGCCAGCCAAGCATGCGCAGCGGCAGCAAGAAGAGCAAGCGGCCCAGTTGGGGTATTGGGTCGACTGCGCCATTTCGGGGTGGCCCTGCAGGAAGATAGGGCATCTTTCTTCCAAAACATGAGGACCCCAGGGAAGAGCTGGAGCCGCACTGGTCCACTGCCCTTTTTCCCAACAGAGGCCCACAGAGGGACGGTGTCCCCGTTGCCCCAGACCGACTCTGGTAGAGTAGGCAGCCGTACCACACTCCCCCACTGCGGCAAGATGTTTTTGCCTTTGGCACCATATCCATGCACAAAAGGAGGGGGTATAACCTCGGCGTATCGGTTCGCCATGAATAAGTCAGGACCAGGTAGGATTGCCAAACGGGAGTGCGGGCCGCCGTAACCCATGAGCAAGGGAAGAAATCCCTGTTCATATGGGCCTTGTCCCCATGTTCTGACCCCTCTGACCTGCCTGACTGGGGAGGCGCCAAACTGGATGTCTGGCTCTGGCCGGCCAGCAGTAAGGTCGGCCGTTTTCCACGCAACCTCATGTATTTTTTTTGGACTGGCGCCTCTTTACTACATCAGTAGCACAGTAGGCCGGTCTTGTTGGGCTCGACGAAAAGGGTGAAACAGAGTCAGCGCACACAACCCGCCAGACACAACACGAAACCACCAAAGAACAGACACCGAAGAAACAAAGCGAGCAATCGCGCTAAACTACTAGATACCCCACGGACTCAGTACTCGAGGTCGTCAATGAAGTCCCGGTGCACAAGGAAGCACAGAGCTTGTGGGGGATTCGCAAAATGCGACGTTGCCAGATTCACAAAATCACCATCATGTAGCCACTGGTGCGACAGCGGTTAGTCAACCCGAGATCATCAGACGAGGTTCGGATCGCTTAATCGTTGTCAAGGAAAGACAACCAACACTCAATGGCGAAAGGATGTTGCAAGTCAGACTCCCAAGGGGGGATGAAAGATGTGCACATGCCCCATGGTGGTCAGCCAGTGGGGACTTAACAGCAAGAACAATCCAGGCAAGACCGGCCCAGGGCACACCATGGTGGTCAGCCAGTGGAGTAGCTCCGAGCACAGGGTTCACCAGTCAACCTGGCGCGCAAGTGCCCACCCTCAAAGGTGCCCGCACGGCCAGAGGGGGGGGCGAGAGTAGCAGCAGCTACCGATTACCTGGCGCACAAGGGCCCACCCTCAGAGGTGCCCGCGCACGGTCAGAGGGGAGGCGAGAGTAGCAGCAGCTACCGATCCCACGGGGAGAGTCCACGGCGAGTTACCAAACCCTTAACGCCACAGGGTTTTAATGACACCGAGGGACCTCCCAGTCCAGGCATCTCACACAAGGCTACGCCACTTTGGCACTGGCCTGCGCATCGGCACGCATCAGGTCCCTTCACCCAAACCCGCGAGGTACGTCGGTAAGGAGATGGGAGGGCTCACATCACCGTCATGCAGCCACCAATGCGAATATATTCAGCGCCAGCCAAGGCCGTTTCACGAGAAGGTTCACAGTTTCGCCATCATAGGTGGAGCAAAGTCGTGCCTCAGCACGGAACGTTGTAGGTGTCAACTTCGTGTTCCGAAGTATAAAGTTGCCCCATGGTGGTCAGCCAGTGGGGACTTAACGGCAAGAACAAAGGGGTAGGACCAGCCCAGAGTGCTCCATGGTGGTCAGCCAGTGGAGCCTCTCCGAGCATAAAGCGCAACGTTCTTTGACTCACAAGAGCTCGTCCGCCGGCCAAAGCAGGCTTGACTGCTTCGTTCCACTTAGAGCCATCAGGTAAACCAAAGCAGGCGGGGACCACACCAGCCCCGCAGGAAGCGGGAGAATCCCCCAGTCGAAACTTCGCACTCAAGGCCAAGCAACTATCTCCTTGGCCGGTGAGGGTTGAGGGTTCAATACCCAGAATCAGCCCGTCCATGCCCAAACTGACAGACGTCGGTGAGGAGATGTGAGGGCTCACATCACGCTTGGCCACCTACCGATGGGGAGGTAGTCATGTATGGCTGCTTTGACGCAAGCAGAGACAGACACCAAGCAGGCAGGGAACCCCGTAGCAACCCAAGCACAGGCGAGAATGGCTCTCGTAAGGCCAGGTTGTTCACAGGTGCTCGATGGCACATTGCCAGGGAAGTGGAAACCTGATCTCCGCATAGGAGTGTCCATAATCCGGAAGCAGCATCCACGCAACCTCATGTATGTATCTTCCTAAAAGTGCCCACGCAAACACAAAGTCAGAGTGCTTGTGAGCAGTGGTTCCGGCAAGAGGGGTGTTGCGTAGACATTGCCGATAATGGATCTGGTCCAACGGCACCTGCCCATGCATACCAGGCAAATGGAGTGGGCACTTCACTGGGCATGATGACTAGCTGCAGGGCTCGGCTCAACGCAGTACCAATTGAGGTCACCGCACTAGCGACGTTGCCAGGGATGCAGAAGCGAGGGGGCCGGGGATGTTTGCCGTCCGGAGCATTCGGGTGGAAGAGGACCAATCCCGTGAAAAACCGAAGGTCCCTCTGGTACCTTTTCCCTTGAAAGCACGAACCCTGACTTCTCACACAAGTGCGGACAACTCTCTCTTTTTCACAGTCAGAGCCACTTGAGCCAAAAGTCACGAAGTGCACAAACTAAACGAATTCTCTCTTGTGAGCTTAAACTCAGCTTCAGAACGAAGTTCCTACACACTGCACACTCACTTTAAATAGCGTATTGGGCAAAAACACACTCGTATGATTTCCTTGGAAATCAACGAGGCATAAACCATCGAGGATGGGATCACACGGATTCCCAATCACTCCGAAGCAAAACAAACCTATACAAGCTGATCCAAAACATGACAAAAACATCACTGATCAGCCACAATCTTCCACCCCCCGCATTTTGCTGAGGGTTCATGTCAAAGATCTGAAGTCCAAGCCCAGCTCGGCACTTCAACACTAAGGGGATGCCCTGGCCACATTCCCTTGGTGCGTACTCGCCACCAAACGAAACAAACAACACACCAGTCGATCTCTGACATCAAACTTAAAACTCATGCAAGATCCCACCATCAGGCAGGTTGTCCTGGGTCCACATCACTGGTAACCCAAGAGTTCGTTGTCCAAACACGTGAAAAACGAATTAAACTTGCATCCACCTGCACTGGGGCAGGGTTGTCTTGGAACGAATCCAAGAGTTCGTGGTGACAAACACGTGAAAACGAATTAATGCAAGCTTCAGATGTTTCCCACTCAGCACTCGACCTTGTCGTGGTACTCCTCCTCAGTCTCGCATCTTCCAGGTCACCAAACTCACCAACTAGCATCGGCTAGCTGATCCTTCAGGAAAAGATTGGCTTCATAGTTTCGCTTCTTCCAGCGTACCATCAGCCAAAAACGTCTTCAGAGGTGGCAATCAGACGCCTTGCAGAAGGGGCTATAGAGTCCCTCGTTGAGTTTCATCATCATTTTGCCTCCTCTTTGCAAACTTCTCATGCACTGAAACAAGGGCTCACACTAACCAGAAAAATCGCGGGCGCTCCATGGCGGCAACGCGGCCATGGCTTCCAAAAAAAAATGGCTGCGGGTTTCACTCACCCACCCAACCACTGAGATCACTTAGCATCTCAGTTCATTCTTCATCCTCTTCGCCCTTCTTCTCGCCAGCTCCAGTTGACTCCATCAACTTGGCGCGGCGCTCCTTGGCGGCTTCCTTCATCTCCGCCAACTCAGCCGTCCTCGTTTCCATCATCACATCCTGCGAAGATCGGCTAGGCTCAGCTGGCGTCTCCGCAGGCCTCTCAGTTGGCTGGTCTCCAACCTTTCTCTTCTTCTCTTCCAACATCAGCTCCAAATCGGCAACACTAAAGCTTGCCTTCACACGCTCAGCAATCTGCGCGATAGCTGCTGCATCCAACTCAGATGGTACAACTGACACAGGCGAGCGAACCGCTTCGCCTTCCAGCTTTGCTCTCTTAGCAGCTTCTTCCTCGGCAGCTGACAGGTCGGCGATGCGCTTGCGCTTTCGCTCAGCTTCCTCGAACTCTCGGTCTTGTTGTTCCGCTGCAGCCTTGAGGATCCGCTTCAGGTCCTTTTCCTCCTTCTCGAGTTTCCCAACATTCTCACCCATGATCCCAAAGGCTTGCTGCCACATGTCGGCAGGCAACGTCAAGTTGAACCTCACCACATAGTCGGTCGGCAAGTGCCACTTACACTTGCAGATCCACACAACACCGCTTCGAGTCTCACTCGCAACCACCTTCTTCCAGCTTGCCGCCCTCTGCGTGTCGGTGATCTCCTCTTTCTTTTTCTCCAGGTCCTCCAAGAATCCTGCAACAGACTCCATCACGGATCTGTAGTGGCTGTAGGCCACAAACGACCACTTGGGGACTGGTCTCTCCCTCAGCTCCGGCTCGTGAATCCGAAGTGTATCACACGACAACATCGAAATCACTCGCACTCGCTCCACCAGTTCCTTAAACACCAAGGATCCTTCCTTTGCACTTCTCTTCCAGCGCAACACCCATGGGGGATAATACGAGCTCTCAGCTTCATCCTCCATGATCCTCTCTGCTCCCAAAATGGGTAGCATGCACAACAGATCCACCATCCGCAAGACTCCGAGGTCCTGGTGCTCACCCAGAAGCAAAACAGGGACTATCCCTTTTCTCTTCAAGTACCTCACGAAGCTCAACATCGCCAGGCCACACGTTCCCGGCGGTACTTCCATGTACAGTCCTCCTTCATTCACTGCCATCTCCCAGATGATGGCCTTGCCACCAATCTGTCCACGGACATCCAAGATTCCGAAGATCTTCGTGGGTTTCTCCTGTAGCTCACACACCTCCTGGATGGGCTTCACCAGCTTCTCGTATGAGCTTTGATAGCGCAACATATCCTTGTCGGATAGCGTGCCTACCACGTCCTTGAGCTCTAGCTCATCCACTGGAGTTCCGCGCCGGCAGATACTCCATGACACATCACCGAACCACTTCGGCGGCTCTGGATCCGCCAGCTCCGGAAACACGTCGACCATCCGTTCAATCACCTTCGGCATGGCCTTGGGTTTCGGTGCAGCTTGGCCTGAGCCTCGGCTTTCACCTTTATCACCCCTTTTTCCAGCAGCTCGGCGCTCCTTCTCTGCCTCTCGGAGATGGAATGCATGGCTTGCATCCGTGCCAGAGACTGTCACAGTCTGTTTGCACTTTTCGCACTTGGGCTTGCCACTTTCATCCCAGCTCAACCCGGCAGCATGCTCGGATCTGAACAACCATTTGCAAACCTTACACCAAAAGGGGCTTTTCATCTCAGCACCCTGCTCACCCTTCCTGCTGTCTTCAGCTGCCATTTTCCTGTCCTTCACCAAAGGTACAGGCTCCAGGCTAGGGCTAGCTTCCGTGGTGCTTGAACCAAAGCTTTTGCGGTTGGACCATAAATCCATTTCTTGAACCTCAGGGGAAGAGTCTTCACGAAGGGTTTCGGGACTTCTAAGGTGGAAATTTTCAAAAACTTCGCCACACTTTTTCACACTTTTCAACGATCCAACTTGCTCCACACTGCATCCAGTTGCCTCGGCACACTGGCATGCCTGAACTCCAACCCTTGGTCGGATTCCACAGATCCTCCACACCTGCTGCACATCTTCACCAGGGTATATACCCATAGCTTGCTGGTGCTGACAGAATGTCACTTGACTCAAGCACTTTGTAAGAACGTCAGCGATCATTCCCGCTGTCGGGCACCAAATGACCTTCAAGGTCTGAGCTTCCTGTATCCGCTCCTGAAGATAGCAGACAGCGATGTCTAAGTGGCGAACTCGCCTACTCAACCCACGGTTTAGCAAAACCGCTCTCGCTGAGGAACTGTCAGTGTGCAATCGGATCGTGACATCTGACTCGGCCAACTGACCGATCAAAGTCGCAAGTCCCTCACTCTCCTGTACCGCAGTCAAGATGGCTCTCAACTCGGCTTCACAAGAACTCAGCGATACACACCCTTGAACTCGAGAGATTCCCTTGATCAGGCATCCTCTATAAAAGATGGCTATGCCCGACACAGATCTTCGTCCTAACGACGCTTGGGGTGCCCAACTGGCATCCGCATACACTTCCAGCTGCGCCGGCCCACTGTCCGGTACATTCCCATCAGGGCCAAAGTACTGCCATGCATGGTATTGTCCCTTTAGGAACCTAATCACTTGTCGCAATGCTTGCTCAAAGCATGCTGTTGGCTTGGACTGTCCTTGCGAAAGAATGGACATCCACCTACTCAGGTCAGGTCTCGACTGACCCCACCATGCAATCCGGCCAAGTACTGCTCTGTACCTCGCAGCTGCAGTGTCACTCAACTCAGGATCCGAACCACTTGCTCTGCCCTTCTCGACCGTTTTCACGATGTCCGGAGGAGCAGTAACCACCTTCAGGTCCTTACAGAACTCTGTCTCGAACAGGGCATCTAAGTATGCCGGGGGCACTCGCATCCTGAGATGACTCCCTTGTCTCTCAATCTCTCGCCCCAAAAAGGTGATCTTTCCACCAGTGGAAGTGATTCGACCCGTTTCCTTGATCTTCAACTCTCCGTTCAGGGTGTCGGTCACCAACCGAATGGCATCTCTAGTGCCACACAGAATCAAATCGTCCACATAGCACAACATGAGGAATCTTTTCCCTCTCACAGTGCCCTCGAAGACGGAAGGTTCCGTTGGGCATTGCTTCAACCCAACTTTCTTCACAACTGTCGCCAGCTTCAAGTTCCAAGCTTTGGCGGCAACTCTCAAACCATTCATGGCTTGATCCAGAATCATAAACACCGGGACATAATAGTCCTTGCAGGCGGAAACATCCTTGGGCAATTGGATAATCGCCTTCGATCCTTTCGGAAGGGGGGAATGCAAGAATGCAGTGCTAACATCCAAAGTTGCGACATCCATAGCATCTACCGAAGCAATGGCCAAAAGCGTCCGTAACGCTTCTAAAGAAGGAGTCGTAGCACTCAGTCCTAAAGATGATGCTGTGCTCCCCTTTGCGATGTCTTGCACCACACACCGAGCTCTCACAGCTTCCTTGCCATTCACCACCTTTGGGCCTATGACCCATCGGGTTGGGATGATCTTTATCCCATGCTGACGAGCAAACTTCTGAGCCTCGTCTGCTCCAACCACTCTCCCTGCTTTGTGAGCAGTCATACTCTGCAGCTCAGTTCGCCGGCCTTCCACTGTTTTATCCACATCTAATGGACATCCATCTATCTCAGACAGAACACTCGTGGGTCTTGCCAGCCAAACTTGGGATCCACACACCTTCATGGACTCCGGGAAAGTGCTATTCTTGTTGAGCAGAATCGAATTGGTCACATGTACCAACTTCGGACTCTCGTCACTGCTTACCATTTTAATAGGACCTTGAGGCACATCGAGTCTTGGGTCTAAACAAATACGATTGATCAGCCGGGGAACTCGATTGGACTCATCTGGAACTGAGTTCACATCTGAAGTTAAACTCTCTAAACGCCGGGGAACTCGACTGGACTCATTTGGAACTGAATCCACATCCATTTGAGGTTTTTCTTCCTCCATTGGGATCGCTTCATCCTCAGCGGGAGTTTCTCCTTCGAAGTATCCAGGTTCCATTGCCTCATCTGGAATCCCTTGGTAAGGCAAACTTGGATCCTCAAAATCCTCCATGTCAACATCCACAACTTCTGTCGCAGGTGTTGGGACGCTTTGCCTCTCCTCCAACTTGGGATCTGGTCGACTCTCATAGGTGATCTTCGGGCGTTTCAGGAGTGAAGGCTCACTTCCAGACTCCATCACCCCCGCATCCTTTGAGCTTCTCTGGTCCATTTTTGGAGTTTCCTCTGTTGGTTCTTTCGATTCCAACCGTTGTCGTTGAGCTTTCAACCAATCATCATACCGTTTTCGGCATTCAGCATTGTGGTTGGCTTTTCCTCTTTTTGGACCACACGCAGGACAGTTCGCTGTGCCACCATGTTCCTTCACCCATGCAGCTGGAGGTCCAACTTTGCTCATGTCTGTGGTCGGTCCATCAGACACTCGGCCCTCAAAGGCCTTGTCCGCTTCACCTTCAATCCGATCGGGCACACCATCCTCTTTCTCCTTCAGAATCGGGGGAGCCAATGTATCCGATGGATCATGCTCCTTGAGCAAATGTTGACAATGCTCCAACCCAATCTTCAACGGAACGATGTGCTTGATGGACTTTGCTCGAAAGTGTTTTGGACAACCATCCACCATGGCACTCACAACATGAGTCAAGCCACCAACTTCAGGGTACACATAGGCTGCTTCCACAAACCGGGAGAGCGCCGTGGTTTTCATCGAATCCGGTAGCTCAGCCAGAACTGTAGCACCTATCAACGACGATCCACACTCATGGAGGGATCTCTGTAGTACCAACTCCTGGGGTGATTTCTTCCCATCAAAGGCAGCTGCATGGTGATTGTGCATTGCAGCACAGTAAATCAGACCAAACTCAAACGCTCGAGGACTTCTTTTCAAGTCAAAGCCCTGCGCTCGTAGATCCAACCTCACCGTGCTGAACAACTCCTTGAGTGTTCTCACTGCCCTTTCCACACCACCAACCGCTTCATGTCCCTGCGGAGGTGCTCTTTGGGTCACAATCCTAATCCCCAGATTGGCTCTCTTGATGAGGGCGCTCACCGCTGTCTCGCTGTCTGTCCTCAACAGTACAGCAGACCCTGCAATGTCCAGTCCGAAAGCATTCATCCAATAACGAATCCAGCTGGAGGTATTGTCAGCATTGGTCCCTACCAACAGACATCCAATCATTCTGGTTGACATTTCAGTCATGACCAGTACTTTCATGTTGGGAGCCGTCGGCTGGTCTTTCGCAAAAGTACCAGTTACCAGGTTGATGAAGCAGAAATCTGCTTGCAACGCCACGGGTCGGTCTTGAGCATCCTTGGTCCGACGATGCTGGGTTGTTCCTCTTGTCATCCGACAATGAGGACATTCGGACGAAAAAGGAATGTGGCCTCGCATCCGATGCAGCTCCATTTCTTCTTGCTTTTTCTTGGTCATTGACTGCACTGACTGCATCTGATCAACCTCCATCGGTCGTTGGCCATCATCCACATCCATGGGTCGAACCTCAGTTCTTCCAAAGGTTACTTTCTTTCGCTTTCCAGCATCACCTTGCAGGTAGATCCAAGGACATCCAGCCCAGGATACTCCATATCCCATGACTCCTTTCTTCTCGTGTCGCAGCGAAATCTCTCTTCGAGTGAACTTCACTTCCCAACCAGTATTCACCATCTGCTCGGTGCTCAAGATGTTGTGAGCCACATCTGCTACAACTCCAGTCACACACACCGATGTCAAACCAAGATACTGCTTTCCTTCATACATAGGCAGCAAGGCTCGGATGCGAACTCGCTCGAAGACATTCACCGGGGTATCGTTGGCTGCTGAGTACCTCTCATTAGGTCCCAACGCCTTCCGATCCAAGATCTGGAACTCATCCAAGTATCTTTTCGCAATCACAGTCACCGATGCTCCTGAGTCAATCAACCACCATTTGCTTGCATCATCCTTTTCCATGCTTTTGACTTGATTCATCGGAGGTTTCATCAAAGACCGAACTGACTTAGATGGCAACATCTGAGATAAATCGGTAGAGATCCGATGCTCCAACTCGGCAATCCGGACTCTCGTCTCAACTTCCCATGACCAATCTATCTCATCAGTACTCCGGGGAATCCACTCTTTTCTCACTTCATCGAGCAATCCTTCCAGAGGTTGCAACACAGATTCCACTCGGGCCTCTGACTCAGGTTCATTCCATTCACCTCCAGTTAGCTGGTAGTCACTCGACTCACCCTCTTGGGAGACTTCAGCAACTGTCTTCCCCTTTCCTTTGCCTTTTCCTTTGGGCTTTCCCTTTTCGGGCTTCTTCTTGGGATCTCCTTTTGCCTTGGCTTTCGCCTTAGCATTGGGGGAATTGGGCTTCTTGCCTGAATCTCCCTCCTTATACCAGCAATCGCGGGCATAATGTCCCTTTCCACCACACACATAGCACTCCACATCCTTCTTGTTCTGGCTTGAAGCTCGTTTGCCAGCACCTTTGCTTGATTCGCGCTTGCCTTTCTGTTCCTTTCCTTTGCCTTTTGGTTTTCCTTCGTTGCCCTTTCCCTCATTGGGATCTCGAAAAGGTTGAAGCTTCGTGCCAGGGGCTTCTGACCACACCCTTTGTTGCACCTCAAACTTCAGAGCAACTCTTTTCAGATCTTCAAACGATTCACTATCGCCATGCAACAAGCAATGGCTTCTACACCGATCTGGCAAACTGCGCAGCAAAACCATAACCGAATCCGCTTCTTGGATCTGCAAACCACCAGCATGCACATCGGGATCAAGACTATTGAGCAGCTTGGTGTACTTGTTCAACTCATGCTCAATCTTTCGAATGATCTCCGGAATACTGGGTGCTTTCACGGTTTGATTCACCAGCTGCGACCGAAAGAACAGGCATTCAGCTCGCGACTTCAGGCAAAACTCCTTCGCCAGCAATCTCAAAGCCACAAAACCAGATTGTTGATAAGTGCTCTCACTTTCAACATATGTCTGCAAAATCAGAGAACTCTTCTCATGATTTGCAAAAGTCTGTCGCAGGATGTGCATCAGCCTCGTCGACCTCTTCTGTTGCTCCACAGTAAGTCGATCCTGTTTCAGCCGAGACTCTTCTTGAGTCTTCACCGCATGCATGAGCTCATTGGGAAACACTTCTGAACCCAAACCAACCCAACTGGTCAGCTTCTCCATCCAGGTCAAGAATCCAAGAGCTTCAGAGATGCGATCCTTCCAAGACGAAAAGTCAATGGTCGGCAAACTGGGCAACCATTTGTCCGATCGAGCAAACACATCCCTTTCCCTTTCTTGCTCCAGAGGTGGAGGTCTCAGTGGGGGACTTGGGCTCGCCATCCGAAAAAGCTGGGTCCCCTTCGCAGGAGTACCCACTGGCGATGCACCTTGACATCCCGAAGAAGAACTGGGCATGTTCTCAGGAACACCATCCTGAGGTAAGGGGGGATTCACCTGTTGCTGTTGCTGCTGTATCATCCACTGCTGATGCTGCTGCTGTTGCTGCACCATGGACGAAGTCATCGTTTGCATAAACTGCTGTTGCTGCACAACCAGTTGCTGCATCATGCTTTCCAATTCTCGCACTTGTCTCGTCAACCCTTGCACGTCGGGTGATGTTTGTGATGGTGTCACCACAAGTTGAGGAGGTCCAGTGGATAGTCCTGGTGGTAACGAAGGACTTCCTACCGCTTGCTGAGGCAAACCAGGGGGAAACGAAGGGCCTCCCATTGTCTGTTGGAGTGCTCCAATAGCTACCCATGAGGGCTTCTGGCGGGAGTTCGACCTCTAGGCACTGGACTGGACCATACACAGGTTGGCTTCCTTGTGCCAAACCTTGCACCCACAGTGGGTTGGGATTTCCCAAACCCGGAAAAGGGTCTACCCTTCGCCTTGTCTCAGCATCCATGATGGGCACAGAGCTTCCACGCTCTCGTCCACCTCTTGGAGGCAAGTTTGGGTTTGGAGTCCAGACTGCCAGTGGGTGTAAGTGAGTACCGGGAAGTCTACCCTGTGAGGAGGCGGATCCGGACTCATCAGACTTGGAAGCAGTTGGTTTAGCGGCTGTTAAGGCACTTTAGAGCCCGAGCAAGGTGGTTTGTCTGGAACTGGATTGGTGGTGACCGATCTTGGAGGAAGACGGTGCTTGGTAGAGTAGAACTCAGGTTCTTCAGGAGCCTGGACCATCTGGTGTTGGTGAGAGAGTTTTCGCCAGAAGACGTTGTGGAGAGACTGCAGGCTGGAGCCTGATGAGTTCAGGAACTATGTTGAATACATCCCCACATACCAGTGGAGCTCATGTGAGGAGTCCAGGCACTCACCTCGTTCCACAAGGCATAAGCTCCGCTACCACGTAAAAAACCGAAGGTCCCTCTGGTACCTTTTCCCTTGAAAGCACGAACCCTGACTTCTCACACAAGTGCGGACAATCTCTCTCTTTTTCACAGTCAGAGCCACTTGAGCCAAAAGTCACGAAGTGCACAAACTTAACGAATTCTCTCTTGAAAACATCACTAATCAGCTACAATCTTCCACAAACCCCCATTTGCTTCAAGCTGGTCCTCGGACGCACAAACCTTTGGCGATCGGGCCCCACACGGTACGGACCCGTCCGGCGAGCACTCCACGGCGAGGCTGTGTCTTGTCCGTCTCGACTTCCATGCTGCCCAGTGAGTCCGTCGAGAGGGTATTGGGCAGCAGATCGAGGACGCAAACCTTCGCAGCTCTTCTGCTTCCCACCTGGCAGTGAACAAGGTGTCATGGTCAAGCAACATCAAGACCACTCCTGGCGCAAGGACTCTAACTCTGCCCACGTAAAGTGCACCGAAGCCAGCTCCGCATCCTTGGTGTTGACCAAGGTTTGTTTTGCTTTGGAGTGATTGGGAATCCGTGTGATCCCATCTCGATGGTTTATGCCTCGTTGATTTCCAAGGAAATCATACGAGTGTGTTTTTGCAATACGCTATTTAAAGTGAGTGTTCAGTGTGTAGGAACTTCGTTCTGAAGCTGAGTTTAAGCTTACAAGAGAGATCGTAACTTTTGGCTCAAGTGGCTCTGACTGTGAAAAAGAGAGAGTTGTCCGCACTTGTGTGAGAGGTCAGGGTTCGTGCTTTCAAGGGAAAAGGTACCAGAGGGACCTTCGGTTTTTCACGCGGTAGCGGAGCTTGTGCCTTCTGATACGAGCCCCTGTATTGTCTGTCAGGACTCTGTGAGTGCCTGGAGGCAAGTTTGGGTTTGGAGCCCAGACTGCCAGTGGACCGGAATCTCTTGTACTCGGACCGTGTAAGTGTGCCGGGAAGCCTATCCTGAGAAGGCGTCATCAGGCTTGGAAGCAGTTGGTTCAGCGGCTGTTGAGGCACTTTGGAGCCCGGGCAAGGTGGTTTGTCTTGGAGGAATACGGTGCTTGGTAGAGTAGAACTAAGGTTCTTCAGGAGCCTGGACCATCTGGTGTTGGTGAGAGAATTTTCGCCAGAAGACGTTGTGGAGAGACTGCAGGCTGGAGCCTGAGTTCAGGAACTATGTTGAATACATCCCCACATACCAGTGGAGCTCATGTGAGGAGTCCAAGAGGTGGACGAGAGCGTGGAAGCTCTGTGCCCATCATGGATGCTGAGACAAGGCGAAGGGTAGACCCTTTTCCGGGTTTGGGAAATCCCAACCCACTGTGGGTGCAAGGTTTGGCACAAGGAAGCCAACCTGTGTATGGCCCAGTGCCCAGAGGTCGAACTCCCGCCAGAAGCCCTCATGGGGTAGCTACTGGAGCACCCCAACAGACAATGGGAGGCCCTTCGTTTCCCCCTGGTTTGCCTCAGCAAGCGGTAGGAAGTCCTTCGTTACCACCAGGACTATCCACTGGACCTCCTCAACCTGTGGTGACACCATCACAAACATCACCCGACGTGCAAGGGTTGACGAGACAAGTGCGAGAATTGGAAAGCATGATGCAGCAACTGGTTGTGCAGCAACAGCAGTTTATGCAAACGATGACTTCGTCCATGGTGCAGCAACAGCAGCAGCATCAGCAGTGGATGATACAGCAGCATCAGCAACAGCAGCCACAGCAACAGCAACAGGTGAATCCCCCCTTACCTCAGGATGGTGTTCCTGAGAACATGCCCAGTTCTTCTTCGGGATGTCAAGGTGCATCGCCAGTGGGTACTCCTGCGAAGGGGACCCAGCTTTTTCGGATGGCGAGCCCAAGTCCCCCACTGAGACCTCCACCTCTGGAGCAAGAAAGGGAAAGGGATGTGTTTGCTCGATCGGACAAATGGTTGCCCAGTTTGCCGACCATTGACTTTTCGTCTTGGAAGGATCGCATCTCTGAAGCTCTTGGATTCTTGACCTGGATGGAGAAGCTGACCAGTTGGGTTGGTTTGGGTTCAGAAGTGTTTCCCAATGAGCTCATGCATGCGGTGAAGACTCAAGAAGAGTCTCGGCTGAAACAGGATCGACTTACTGTGGAGCAACAGAAGAGGTCGACGAGGCTGATGCACATCCTGCGACAGACTTTTGCAAATCATGAGAAGAGTTCTCTGATTTTGCAGACATATGTTGAAAGTGAGAGCACTTATCAACAATCTGGTTTTGTGGCTTTGAGATTGCTGGCGAAGGAGTTTTGCCTGAAGTCGCGAGCTGAATGCCTGTTCTTTCGGTCGCAGCTGGTGAATCAAACCGTGAAAGCACCCAGTATTCCGGAGATCATTCGAAAGATTGAGCATGAGTTGAACAAGTACACCAAGCTGCTCAATAGTCTTGATCCCGATGTGCATGCTGGTGGTTTGCAGATCCAAGAAGCGGATTCGGTTATGGTTTTGCTGCGCAGTTTGCCAGATCGGTGTAGAAGCCATTGCTTGTTGCATGGCGATAGTGAATCGTTTGAAGATCTGAAAAGAGTTGCTCTGAAGTTTGAGGTGCAACAAAGGGTGTGGTCAGAAGCCCCTGGCACGAAGCTTCAACCTTTTCGAGATCCCAATGAGGGAAAGGGCAACGAAGGAAAACCAAAAGGCAAAGGAAAGGAACAGAAAGGCAAGCGCGAATCAAGCAAAGGTGCTGGCAAACGAGCTTCAAGCCAGAACAAGAAGGATGTGGAGTGCTATGTGTGTGGTGGAAAGGGACATTATGCCCGCGATTGCTGGTATAAGGAGGGAGATTCAGGCAAGAAGCCCAATTCCCCCAATGCTAAGGCGAAAGCCAAGGCAAAAGGAGATCCCAAGAAGAAGCCCGAAAAGGGAAAGCCCAAAGGAAAAGGCAAAGGAAAGGGGAAGACAGTTGCTGAAGTCTCCCAAGAGGGTGAGTCGAGTGACTACCAGCTAACTGGAGGTGAATGGAATGAACCTGAGTCAGAGGCCCGAGTGGAATCTGTGTTGCAACCTCTGGAAGGATTGCTCGATGAAGTGAGAAAAGAGTGGATTCCCCGGAGTACTGATGAGATAGATTGGTCATGGGAAGTTGAGACGAGAGTCCGGATTGCCGAGTTGGAGCATCGGATCTCTACCGATTTATCTCAGATGTTGCCATCTAAGTCAGTTCGGTCTTTGATGAAACCTCCGATGAATCAAGTCAAAAGCATGGAAAAGGATGATGCAAGCAAATGGTGGTTGATTGACTCAGGAGCATCGGTGACTGTGATTGCGAAAAGATACTTGGATGAGTTCCAGATCTTGGATCGGAAGGCGTTGGGACCTAATGAGAGGTACTCAGCAGCCAACGATACCCCGGTGAATGTCTTCGAGCGAGTTCGCATCCGAGCCTTGCTGCCTATGTATGAAGGAAAGCAGTATCTTGGTTTGACATCGGTGTGTGTGACTGGAGTTGTAGCAGATGTGGCTCACAACATCTTGAGCACCGAGCAGATGGTGAATACTGGTTGGGAAGTGAAGTTCACTCGAAGAGAGATTTCGCTGCGACACGAGAAGAAAGGAGTCATGGGATATGGAGTATCCTGGGCTGGATGTCCTTGGATCTACCTGCAAGGTGATGCTGGAAAGCGAAAGAAAGTAACCTTTGGAAGAACTGAGGTTCGACCCATGGATGTGGATGATGGCCAACGACCGATGGAGGTTGATCAGATGCAGTCAGTGCAGTCAATGACCAAGAAAAAGCAAGAAGAAATGGAGCTGCATCGGATGCGAGGCCACATTCCTTTTTCGTCCGAATGTCCTCATTGTCGGATGACAAGAGGAACAACCCAGCATCGTCGGACCAAGGATGCTCAAGACCGACCCGTGGCGTTGCAAGCAGATTTCTGCTTCATCAACCTGGTAACTGGTACTTTTGCGAAAGACCAGCCGACGGCTCCCAACATGAAAGTACTGGTCATGACTGAAATGTCAACCAGAATGATTGGATGTCTGTTGGTAGGGACCAATGCTGACAATACCTCCAGCTGGATTCGTTATTGGATGAATGCTTTCGGACTGGACATTGCAGGGTCTGCTGTACTGTTGAGGACAGACAGCGAGACAGCGGTGAGCGCCCTCATCAAGAGAGCCAATCTGGGGATTAGGATTGTGACCCAAAGAGCACCTCCGCAGGGACATGAAGCGGTTGGTGGTGTGGAAAGGGCAGTGAGAACACTCAAGGAGTTGTTCAGCACGGTGAGGTTGGATCTACGAGCGCAGGGCTTTGACTTGAAAAGAAGTCCTCGAGCGTTTGAGTTTGGTCTGATTTACTGTGCTGCAATGCACAATCACCATGCAGCTGCCTTTGATGGGAAGAAATCACCCCAGGAGTTGGTACTACAGAGATCCCTCCATGAGTGTGGATCGTCGTTGATAGGTGCTACAGTTCTGGCTGAGCTACCGGATTCGATGAAAACCACGGCGCTCTCCCGGTTTGTGGAAGCAGCCTATGTGTACCCTGAAGTTGGTGGCTTGACTCATGTTGTGAGTGCCATGGTGGATGGTTGTCCAAAACACTTTCGAGCAAAGTCCATCAAGCACATCGTTCCGTTGAAGATTGGGTTGGAGCATTGTCAACATTTGCTCAAGGAGCATGATCCATCGGATACATTGGCTCCCCCGATTCTGAAGGAGAAAGAGGATGGTGTGCCCGATCGGATTGAAGGTGAAGCGGACAAGGCCTTTGAGGGCCGAGTGTCTGAGGGACCGACCACCGACATGAGCAAAGTTGGACCTCCAGCTGCATGGGTGAAGGAACATGGTGGCACAGCGAACTGTCCTGCGTGTGGTCCAAAAAGAGGAAAAGCCAACCACAATGCTGAATGCCGAAAACGGTATGATGATTGGTTGAAAGCTCAACGACAACGGTTGGAATCGAAAGAACCAACAGAGGAAACTCCAAAAATGGACCAGAGAAGCTCAAAGGATGCGGGGGTGATGGAGTCTGGAAGTGAGCCTTCACTCCTGAAACGCCCGAAGATCACCTATGAGAGTCGACCAGATCCCAAGTTGGAGGAGAAGCAAAGCGTCCCAACACCTGCGACAGAAGTTGTGGATGTTGACATGGAGGATTTTGAGGATCCAAGTTTGCCTTACCAAGGGATTCCAGATGAGGCAATGGAACCTGGATACTTCGAAGGAGAAACTCCCGCTGAGGATGAAGCGATCCCAATGGAGGAAGAAAAACCTCAAATGGATGTGGATTCAGTTCCAAATGAGTCCAGTCGAGTTCCCCGGCGTTTAGAGAGTTTAACTTCAGATGTGAACTCAGTTCCAGATGAGTCCAATCGAGTTCCCCGGCTGATCAATCGTATTTATTTAGACCCAAGACTCGATGTGCCTCAAGGTCCTATTAAAATGGTAAGCAGTGACGAGAGTCCGAAGTTGGTACATGTGACCAATTCGATTCTGCTCAACAAGAATAGCACTTTCCCGGAGTCCATGAAGGTGTGTGGATCCCAAGTTTGGCTGGCAAGACCCACGAGTGTTCTGTCTGAGATAGATGGATGTCCATTAGATGTGGATAAAACAGTGGAAGGCCGGCGAACTGAGCTGCAGAGTATGACTGCTCACAAAGCAGGGAGAGTGGTTGGAGCAGACGAGGCTCAGAAGTTTGCTCGTCAGCATGGGATAAAGATCATCCCAACCCGATGGGTCATAGGCCCAAAGGTGGTGAATGGCAAGGAAGCTGTGAGAGCTCGGTGTGTGGTGCAAGACATCGCAAAGGGGAGCACAGCATCATCTTTAGGACTGAGTGCTACGACTCCTTCTTTAGAAGCGTTACGGACGCTTTTGGCCATTGCTTCGGTAGATGCTATGGATATCGCAACTTTGGATGTTAGCACTGCATTCTTGCATTCCCCCCTTCCGAAAGGATCGAAGGCGATTATCCAATTGCCCAAGGATGTTTCCGCCTGCAAGGACTATTATGTCCCGGTGTTTATGATTCTGGATCAAGCCATGAATGGTTTGAGAGTTGCCGCCAAAGCTTGGAACTTGAAGCTGGCGACAGTTGTGAAGAAAGTTGGGTTGAAGCAATGCCCAACGGAACCTTCCGTCTTCGAGGGCACTGTGAGAGGGAAAAGATTCCTCATGTTGTGCTATGTGGACGATTTGATTCTGTGTGGCACTAGAGATGCCATTCGGTTGGTGACCGACACCCTGAACGGAGAGTTGAAGATCAAGGAAACGGGTCGAATCACTTCCACTGGTGGAAAGATCACCTTTTTGGGGCGGGAGATTGAGAGACAAGGGAGTCATCTCAGGATGCGAGTGCCCCCGGCATACTTAGATGCCCTGTTCGAGACAGAGTTCTGTAAGGACCTGAAGGTGGTTACTGCTCCTCCGGACATCGTGAAAACGGTCGAGAAGGGCAGAGCAAGTGGTTCGGATCCTGAGTTGAGTGACACTGCAGCTGCGAGGTACAGAGCAGTACTTGGCCGGATTGCATGGTGGGGTCAGTCGAGACCTGACCTGAGTAGGTGGATGTCCATTCTTTCGCAAGGACAGTCCAAGCCAACAGCATGCTTTGAGCAAGCATTGCGACAAGTGATTAGGTTCCTAAAGGGACAATACCATGCATGGCAGTACTTTGGCCCTGATGGGAATGTACCGGACAGTGGGCCGGCGCAGCTGGAAGTGTATGCGGATGCCAGTTGGGCACCCCAAGCGTCGTTAGGACGAAGATCTGTGTCGGGCATAGCCATCTTTTATAGAGGATGCCTGATCAAGGGAATCTCTCGAGTTCAAGGGTGTGTATCGCTGAGTTCTTGTGAAGCCGAGTTGAGAGCCATCTTGACTGCGGTACAGGAGTGAGGGACTTGCGACTTTGATCGGTCAGTTGGCCGAGTCAGATGTCACGATCCGATTGCACACTGACAGTTCCTCAGCGAGAGCGGTTTTGCTAAACCGTGGGTTGAGTAGGCGAGTTCGCCACTTAGACATCGCTGTCTGCTATCTTCAGGAGCGGATACAGGAAGCTCAGACCTTGAAGGTCATTTGGTGCCCGACAGCGGGAATGATCGCTGACGTTCTTACAAAGTGCTTGAGTCAAGTGACATTCTGTCAGCACCAGCAAGCTATGGGTATATACCCTGGTGAAGATGTGCAGCAGGTGTGGAGGATCTGTGGAATCCGACCAAGGGTTGGAGTTCAGGCATGCCAGTGTGCCGAGGCAACTGGATGCAGTGTGGAGCAAGTTGGATCGTTGAAAAGTGTGAAAAAGTGTGGCGAAGTTTTTGAAAATTTCCACCTTAGAAGTCCCGAAACCCTTCGTGAAGACTCTTCCCCTGAGGTTCAAGAAATGGATTTATGGTCCAACCGCAAAAGCTTTGGTTCAAGCACCACGGAAGCTAGCCCTAGCCTGGAGCCTGTACCTTTGGTGAAGGACAGGAAAATGGCAGCTGAAGACAGCAGGAAGGGTGAGCAGGGTGCTGAGATGAAAAGCCCCTTTTGGTGTAAGGTTTGCAAATGGTTGTTCAGATCCGAGCATGCTGCCGGGTTGAGCTGGGATGAAAGTGGCAAGCCCAAGTGCGAAAAGTGCAAACAGACTGTGACAGTCTCTGGCACGGATGCAAGCCATGCATTCCATCTCCGAGAGGCAGAGAAGGAGCGCCGAGCTGCTGGAAAAAGGGGTGATAAAGGTGAAAGCCGAGGCTCAGGCCAAGCTGCACCGAAACCCAAGGCCATGCCGAAGGTGATTGAACGGATGGTCGACGTGTTTCCGGAGCTGGCGGATCCAGAGCCGCCGAAGTGGTTCGGTGATGTGTCATGGAGTATCTGCCGGCGCGGAACTCCAGTGGATGAGCTAGAGCTCAAGGACGTGATAGGCACGCTATCCGACGACAAGGATATGGTGCGCTATCAAAGCTCATACGAGAAGCTGGTGAAGCCCATCCAGGAGGTGTGTGAGCTACAGGAGAAACCCACGAAGATCTTCGGAATCTTGGATGTCCGTGGACAGATTGGTGGCAAGGCCATCATCTGGGAGATGGCAGTGAATGAAGGAGGACTGTACATGGAAGTACCGCCGGGGACGTGTGGCCTGGCGATGTTGAGCTTCGTGAGGTACTTGAAGAGAAAAGGGATAGTCCCTGTTTTGCTTCTGGGTGAGCACCAGGACCTCGGAGTCTTGCGGATGGTGGATCTGTTGTGCATGCTACCCATTTTGGGAGCAGAGAGGATCATGGAGGATGAAGCTGAGAGCTCGTATTATCCCCCATGGGTGTTGCGCTGGAAGAGAAGTGCAAAGGAAGGATCCTTGGTGTTTAAGGAACTGGTGGAGCGAGTGCGAGTGATTTCGATGTTGTCGTGTGATACACTTCGGATTCACGAGCCGGAGCTGAGGGAGAGACCAGTTCCCAAGTGGTCGTTTGTGGCCTACAGCCACTACAGATCCGTGATGGAGTCTGTTGCAGGATTCTTGGAGGGCCTGGAGAAAAAGAAAGAGGAGATCACCGACACGCAGAGGGCGGCAAGCTGGAAGAAGGTGGTTGCGAGTGAGACTCGAAGCGGTGTTGTGTGGATCTGCAAGTGTAAGTGGCACTTGCCGACCGACTATGTGGTGAGGTTCAACTTGACGTTGCCTGCCGACATGTGGCAGCAAGCCTTTGGGATCATGGGTGAGAATGTTGGAAACTCGAGAAGGAGGAAAAGGACCTGAAGCGGATCCTCAAGGCTGCAGCGGAACAGCAAGACCGAGAGTTCGAGGAAGCTGAGCGAAAGCGCAAGCGCCGACCTGACAGCTGCCGAGGAAGAAGCTGCTAAGAGAGCAAAGCTGGAAGGCGAAGCGGTTCGCTCGCCTGTGTCAGTTGTACCATCTGAGTTGGATGCAGCAGCTATCGCGCAGATTGCTGAGCGGGTGAAGGCAAGCTTTAGTGTTGCCGATTTGGAGCTGATGTTGGAAGAGAAGAAGAGAAAGGTTGGAGACCAGCCAACTGAGAGGCCTGCGGAGACGCCAGCTGAGACTAGCCGATCTTCGCAGGATGTGATGATGGAAACGAGGACGGCTGAGTTGGCGGAGATGAAGGAAGCCGCCAAGGAGCGCCGCGCCAAGTTGATGGAGTAAACTGGAGCTGGCGAGAAGAAGGGCGAAGAGGATGAAGAATGAACTGAGATGCTAAGTGATCTCAGTGGTTGGGTGGGTGAGTGAAACCCGCAGCCATTTTTTTTTGGAAGCCATGGCCGCGTTGCCGCCATGGAGCGCCCGCGATTTTTCTGGTTAGTGTGAGCCCTTGTTTCAGTGCATGAGAAGTTTGCAAAGAGGAGGCAAAATGATGATGAAACTCAACGAGGGACTCTATAGCCCCTTCTGCAAGGCGTCTGATTGCCACCTCTGAAGACGTTTTTGGCTGATGGTACGCTGGAAGAAGCGAAACTATGAAGCCAATTTTTTCCTGAAGGATCAGCTAGCCGATGCTAGTTGGTGAGTTTGGTGACCTGGAAGATGCGAGACTGAGGAGGAGTACCACGACAAGGTCGAGTGCTGAGTGGGAAACATCTGAAGCTTGCATTAATTCGTTTTCACGTGTTTGTCACCACGAACTCTTGGATTCGTTCCAAGACAACCCTGCCCCAGTGCAGGTGGATGCAAGTTTAATTCGTTTTTCACGTGTTTGGACAACGAACTCTTGGGTTACCAGTGATGTGGACCCAGGACAACCTGCCTGATGGTGGGATCTTACATGAGTTTTAAGTTTGATGTCAGAGATCGACTGGTGTGTTGTTTGTTTCGTTTGGTGGCGAGTACGCACCAAGGGAATGTGGCCAGGGCATCCCCTTAGTGTTGAAGTGCCGAGCTGGGCTTGGACTTCAGATCTTTGACATGAACCCTCAGCAAAATGCGGGGGGTG
>CAJNDS010002730.1:155000-301415 GCA_905221605.1 Symbiodinium natans | reverse complement strand
CGGGCAGCTTTTCCATGGAGGGCCAGGCCACCCACACCGCATAAACTCACGGACCATAGGCGGTTTCGCACAGGACATAGGGGTCCTTTGCGGTTGTTGGGATTGAATTGATGGGGCTGCCCTCCTTCAAGCTGGCTTCAGCTCCTGTTTGGGTCCTGGTGCTACCCCCTCCCCCCCCCCCCCCAACGTTTCACAGAGGCTCAAGCAAATCAACTTTTGGCATCCTTTGAGCTGACGAGCGCGTTTAAACCTTTCAACTATGCTCCAGCGGGGTCGGCGGCTTGAGCCGGAGGCTCTTAAATCCGGGCACGCCCGTGGTCCGACGCCGTTAGGCGCCAGCCCTAGCTTTAGCTATTCTGGGGGGGGGTTAAGCCGCTGACCCGGTTGGCTCCCCAACATCCGGCTCCAAATGCGGCTCCCGAAGGGCATCATGTTTCAGGTACAATTTTTATCGCGAAAAACGCGCTATTTCCCACCGAATTTGGGCTCCTGGACGCATTTTTTGGGCGCCCCATGGGGGGGTCCCAAAAACGACCCCGGAGAGCATCATCGACTCTGGTTTTTCAACTTTGGCCAAATACGCGTTGTTGATGTTTTTTGGGTGGCATTGGCCACCCCAAAGGACCCCCACAAGAGCGCGCATCATGAGCATCAGCGGGTTGGGTTTTGGGTTTCGGATGCGGCTGAGAGCTTGGAAAACACAGAAATCGCTGTAAATACCGTGGTTTTCGTGCTGTTACGGACATTTACGTTTTGAGGCCGGCATATGCCCCTATAAGCCATGCATGCCTGGAGGCCGGAGCCGCTGATGCTCATGATGCGCGGCCGGGCGGGGGGCCAGGGTGCGCATCATCGAGGCTTCGTTTCTCTTTGGGGACCCGGCGGGCGAGCGTCAGCAGCATCAGTGGCTCCGGAAAGGGTTTCGGGCGGCAGGATTTCGAAGGATGCTGGCATAACTCCATAACATGGCACTCGACATGCGCGAACGGCGCGCACGGAAAACGCACCAGTTCCCGCGCGCGTGTGCGCCGTTGTTTGTTGTTGGGGTGCGCATCATCGAGGCTTCGTTTCCCCACCCCCTCCCCAGCCCCATCCCCACCCCCCCCCCACCCCCATCCCCACCCCCCCAACAATCCCCAACCCCCATCCCATCCCCACCCCCATCCCCACCCCCCCACCCCCATCCCCACCCCCATCCCCGGAAAGGGTTTCGGGCGGCAGGATTTCGAAGGATGCTGGCATAACTCCATAACATGGCACTCGACATGCGCGCACACGCGCACGCGCGCCCGCACGTCTAATGTTCAACTGGTGGCTGAGTAAGGTGCTGACGATCATGCACATGAACACCTCCACGGTGTTTGCGAACGTGAAAACTGTACATGCACACTTCCAAAGTGTGGCCATGCACCTCCACGGTGTTTCTGAACATGAACACCTCCACGGTGTTTGCGTCGTTGTTGTCGTCGTTGTGGTTGTGGTTGTGGTTGTGGTGGTTGTTGTGGTGGTTGTTGTGGTGGTTGTTGTTGTTGTTGTTGTTGTTGTTGTTGTTGTTGTTGTTGTTGTTGTTGTTGTTGTTGTTGTTGTTGTTGCTGCTGTGCTTGCTGCCGTTGTCCTGCTGGGCGACAGCCCGTTAGATTTAGGTATCCGATTGGGACTTCATAGGCCGAAGTAGGGCCGAAGCTGTCGAGCAAAAAGTTTCTGGGGTTTGCAGGGATGGTGGGCCCTCATGGGGGTGTTGGCAGATGTATGCCAGTAGAGTGGGACTATCTGACTTGTACTATTCCCGATCTACAACCAACAGGGGTTTTGACATTTATTGTCTGAATTGTGGTTTATGAAAACAATATTTATTAGACACGTTTTCCTGTCGGGCGAGAAGAATTACAACTCTTAGAGGTGCTGTCAGGGGAGTGAGCGGGGTCGTTTGGGTCAAGGGCTGCCAAGCTAAGCATGAACCGGCACAATGAGAAACTCCATGTCAACCAGGCCTCTTGTGCCAACTTCTTGTTGGCTTCCATTTGGGCCTGCTCTTCTACACGCTCGAGACAGTTCGTCGGAACGGCTGCCGGGTCTACCTCGAACTGTGACAATGAAGAGTCCTTCGGCCTCATAGCCTCCTGTCCAGCTGCGAAGAACCCTAAACCCTAAACCCGAAACCCGAAACCCTAAACCCTAAACCTTCAACCCTAAAAGCCCAATGCCTTGTTCTGGCTCTTGCTCTCCTTCAGGTCTGCCTGCGGAGCAGTGGCACGTTTCCACCCTGAAGTGCCATGTGGCCGGCAAGCGCCTGCTGGTTGTCAGCACAAATGTTTTGTGGAGATACGCACCCTAAACCCTACACCCCTAACCCTAAACCCTCAATCCGAATCCTAAACCCGAAGCCCGCAACAACAACATCTCGGACTCAACAGCCAGAACCACCCTCGAGCCCCAAGAGTAAAACACGTTTCGGCAGCCATCCAGAGTGAGCGCCGAGCGCGCCTCCAAGTTGAGGTGCAGGCTTCGCAGCTCTTCTCCCTTGCGCCTGGAGAAGGCTGGCTTAGGGTCCAGGTCTGGTGCAGCATAGGATTTAGGGTTTAGGGTTTAGGGTTTTGGGTTTAGGGTTTAGGGTTTAGGGCCCTGGGCCTAAATCACAAGGGCCTCAAGCTTTCGGCTTCCGTCTTCAGATGGTCCAAACGTCGCTCCAGTTCTCGAACCTCGCAGCAGGGAAGGAGCCTACAACTCAGCCCATGCCTGCATTTAGGGTTTAGGGTTAGGGTTTAGGGTTTAGGGTTTAGGGTTTAGGGTTTAGGGTTTAGGGTTTAGGGTTTAGGGTTTAGGGTTTAGGGTTTAGGGTTTAGGGTTTAGGGTTTAGGGTTTAGGGTTCAGGGTTCAGGGTTCAGGGTTTAGGGTTCAGGGCTTAGGGTTTACGACATTAGGGGGTACCGTATTAGTGTTACGACATTAGGGGGTGCCACAGTGGGGTCCTGAAAAAGAGGAAGCCTACTATGTGGGGGTCTACGTTAGGGGTCCCCTATTTTCAACTCAGACTGGTTCTTAGTAGGGAATGAGGGAATGAGGTACCCTTTATACTCCCTATATCAGGCTCTAATTCCCTCATTCCCGACTAAGAACCAGGGCAATTTCAGTGAATCTAGCTTTGGTTGTGAACCTTAATTCAACATAGACGCTGCTTCTACTGAAGGCAGACGCGCTCATCAGCTATGTCAAAATCGGTGCAACCTTCACAAGAGTTGGCTTTGGGGATTGGATTTCTGGAAGGTAGCAATGCGGTAGCTCCTCTGAGGAGTTCCTCTCTAGAACTTCCGACATTTCGCAACAGCGGGTGTGCATCTTCGAAGGCGCGGAGTGCGTTCTGGTTCTGCTGTCCTCGCTGATGGTCGAGACACGCAGTGTGAAACAGCACCCTGCGTGATGACCCCGGGGATCCGCGAGACTTTTGGAAGGCTCCTCGTTTTCGTTGAGTACTCTGAGTACTCTGCAGCACATGCGACGCGTGGCATTGCGGCGGCTCCACTGAGCGATGCTCCGTTGGGTGTTGGGGTTGAAGGCGCCTCGGGTTGAGAAACAAAAACCATGGAGCGAAGCAGTTTGATGCCGGCCTTTTGCCTCTACAGAAAATCACGGAACATAGTTCGGGTGCCATGAGCAGAAGAACAGAAGAGCTTAGACCACTTCATGGCGAAGACACGCCGGAGGCACTTTACCACAAACAGATGCACAAACCCTACGTCTTCAGAACACCCTCCTCCCAGACCAAAGCCTCAGCCCGAAGCCCGGAACCTGATGTCCTGAGTAGGAAACCCGAAGTTTGACGTTGACACTTCATCACTTCTTCTACGATTCAGGCATTCAGGTGTTTCGAGCCTTGCGCTCACTGGCCACCTGGACCATCTCGCATCCTTTCCGGATGGCCTCCTGTATGGGCTTTGGGATTGGCGGGAACGTTGTTCTTGCTAACAGGTCTTCATCAAGCAGCGAAACCCTTGCGTGCTGTGTTGAGTGCAGGTGACCTTGAGAGAAGCAGCTCATCATATAGGGGCTTGAAATAATAGGGTTTGGGGAGGTTACTGTAGTATAATTATAAAGGGGTCCTAGGGGAATACGGTTGGTACGTATTCCGAAACCCACATTACTGCTTACGCATGCTGTAGTGCCCCGTGGCTCTTGCGAGAGGCGACTTGGCCTGGCTCCCAAAGCGCGAAATCTCAAGGACACCTCGAACATCGCATTGCGTGCGGTTGCACGCCATCGAAGTTGCAAGTGAGGTTTTCATGTAACTTTTCTTGGGAGGAAGACGAACTTAGAGCCCGCGTTTGCAGACAACGTGCCGGTTTAACAGGTTTGATCACGTTTGTGTTACGGCTTTTTTGCGATGTTTCATGTATCAACCTCACTGAATCAAATGACAAGCCCGAAAATTGTGGCTGTCGCGTTGGTCTCACATGTTTAACTTTGTGCTGCATGTACAGATGCTAGATTTCAAACTTCAGTTGCTTCTGGTAGTTCTGGATACCCAGCACTCAACCAGCTACTCATAAGGCTTGAAAAAAAGCCTCGTCTTTTCCTGGCTGCACTTAGGAGGGTAGCTATGAATTTAATTTTTAGCTGCCTTCTTAAGAAACCCAATAAACCCAAAAAGGCTAAAGATGTACAGTTACAGTAAAGCACCACAAAGTTTTCTGGAGGAAAATGAAGCTTCGGATCATTGGCAGGCATACGTGGGTGTGTCGAAGATGCATGTTGTATGTGTCAGGCCATCCGACGCATCAAGTCATCGACTCCTACAGTACGAGAAGCACGAAGATCAAAACAGATCACCCATTTTCGGGTCAGGGCATTAGATTCCGAGATTCCGGTCCTCCACTCCATCCTGGAGCCTCTTCAGTTCCCAGCGAATTAAGATTTTCTGACGGAGCCTCGAGCTACAGTCCCCTTCCAGATAGTTTTCGAGACATGCGTCATCCCCCAGCATGTTGCTAAGCCCATCTCCTGGTTCGGGGTATGTATAACTTGGCAGTTGCTACAGCAAGGAAGCTCCCAAGGAGAGAACTCCCCTGCAAAGCCTTATGCCCCTGGTTCTTAGGGTTTTAGGGTTTAGGGTTTAGGGTTTCTTAGTAGGGAATGGGGGCAATTAGCCCAATCCCTGAAATATCAGGAGGCATCGGGTGCCTGATTCCCTCACTCCCCACTAAAAACCAGCAAGTTATGCAACTCTCCGACTCTGAAGGACCCAACAAGTCCAAACCCTAAACCCTAAACCCTAAACCTTAAACCTTGAATCCGCCTGCCAATCTTCCGACCGGATCACCGCATCCGGGTTCTCCGGGGCCAGGAGAAGGTCCCCCAACCTCAGAAAAAAACACAAGATTTAGGGTTTAGGGTTTAGGGTGTAGGGTTTAGGGTTCAGGGTTTCAGGGTGGCCCCATGACAAGCTGGCATTCGAGGACATGCTTAGGTAACTTAGGGATATCGAAAGGTTTCACTGTCTACAAAGGACCCCGGGCTTCTGCTTGTAGTTCACGCTGCATGCAAGCCTTCTGACATCAGACTGCTGTGGCTCCACTCTGGATCACCTACATCTAAAACCCTACACGCAGACTCTAAACCCTTAGCCTAAACCTCATAAGCCCTAAACCCTAAACCCGCAAGCCCGGCTCCCCTGCTTCCCACGCGTAGCCATGGCGCCCAGGTTGGCGCGGCCCGCTGAGCCGAAAGGTTTCGAAACGTTCAAAGAGTTGGGGTTGTGCGAGTCAAGTCGGATTCAGGAATCCTAAACCCTAAGCCCTAAGCCCTAAGCCCTAAACCCTAAACCCTAAACCCTAAACCCTAAAGGCCGCCTCCATCATTGAGTGCAGCATGGCACAACATGAGGCTGTATTCTGATTGCGTTCTGAATGCATTCTTGACTGTATTCTGATTGTGAAGCCCTTCAGAATACCAGAGGTAGCTCCTAAGAATAAGTGCCCCGGCGACAGCCGCCGTTTTGGAGGCCCCGAAGTTCAGCATGCTAAAGGTGCCTCCTAAGAATAAGTGCCCCCGTTTTTGAGGCCCATGAAGGCCTTCAGAACAGCAAAGGTGGCTCCTAAGAAGACCAAAAGCCGTTTAGGGTTTAGGGTTTAGGGTTTAGGGTTTAGGGTTTAGGGTTTAGGGTTTAGGGTTTAGGGTTTAGGGTTTAGGGTTTAGGGTTTAGGGTTTAGGGTTTAGGGTTTAGGCCACCGTTTTGGCCTCTGGATCCAGAGGCCCATCTGGGAGGGGCGGGGGGGCATCTGGGAACTGGAGCTGAGGGGGGCATCTGGGGGGCATCTGGAAAGGGTCTGGCGGGGGAGTGGGGGAGTGGGGGAGTGGGGGAGTGGGGGAGTGGCATAAAGAAGCTGTAACATGAATGTCGACTGCCTATACAGTATCTGCATCATTGCGGTGCTGGTTCAGGTGCCGCTGCGCATGGGTACATTCGACTGCCAGGCACTCCCAGCTACTTGGAAACAACCGTGACTGAAGGACATAGCGACGAGCTTGTCAGCTAGGGTGACAAATGAATACCAAAGTGCAGGTACAGTTCCTGGAAGGACCTCAACTGATTCAAAAAATGGCTGGGCTCGTTACCGCCTCATGTGCCGATCTCACACCAAGACATGTCCATCCTTTTTTGCCTCACACGTCTCTCAGAATCATGAATTCAGGGAAAGTGCCATGATTTGGCAGTGACTTGGAAAGCATGGCCGCTGTAAATCGTGCCTCTGACGTGCGCGAAACTGGTTGCTCCAACCGAATCGCGCAGCCTAGGGGCATTGGGAAGAAACGGCCTTGTTCTGGTGCCCGAAGCACTCCCCTGGAATCGGTTTTCCGCACGTTGGCGGCAAAGACAATGGTCTTCAACTTCTTTAAGACATCTTCCCTGTCCCAAACGAAACTAAGCTACCTACTATTGGGAAGTACATCTGACAAATCCAACCGCAAACTGTAAGAGTGTTTTTTGGTTTAGGGTTTAGGGTTTAGGGTTTAGGGTTTAGGGTTTTGCTCCGCGCTCCGTTTTGCTCTGGGTGCCCTCTGCCCGCCAAACTGTCGCTCTCGTCGCACCCGGTCTGCCCCACACGGCTAATTGCACAGCGACGAGCACCCCTAAACCCTAAACCCTAAACCCTAAACCCTAAACCCTAAACCCTAAACCCTAAACCCTAAAAACGAGGTCTTTTCTTCCTCAGCTTTCGCTGCTGCCGGTCTGCCGCAGCAGCCAAATCAAAGCCCAACTCGCAAAAACAGACAACACGTTTCTTATTTGCTCCGCGTTCACTGTCACAAAGCATGAACAGAGAAAGCGTTATCTTTTGTTCGGAGTTCGCTGCTGCCGGTCTGCCCCGGCAGCGAATGCACAGCAAAAAACACCCCGTTTTTGTTTTGCATTCCCTTCGCGCTGCATTAGACGTATTCTTGTTACGAGCATGATGCCTATCACGCGTGGCAACATAGTATTACGAGGTTTTGAATTATGCTGTTAGCAACTACTATTGTTGGTACTACGATTGTTCCTGCTTCTGATTGCCTGTGATATTTTGGTTTTAATACTGCTATTGCTGTGATTTTAAAAAAATTATGTTCACGTTTACTACGGTTTCTTTGACTGTTCAGCAAGAACGAACGCTCAGCAAAACAAAACTCGTTTTCTGTTTATGACCAAGCAAAGCTACGTGTGAGGCGGGAAACCAAATCACGGCGCAGGGGGGACGGATGCCTTTTTTGTGGCTGCGCATTCTCTGGGGTGGAGGGCGGAAGACACAGCAAAAACAACAAGGAGGGCGGGTGCTTTTTTTGCTGCTCCTTCGCCAGGTCCGCAGCGGGAGCGGGGAATACAAAACAAAAGCAAAACACGGGTGGGCTTTTTGATGCTGCGGGTTTGCCAGGCTGTTCACTCACTTGCAACCTCCCGGGCACCCATCCCGCGCGGGGGGGAAGGCGCAAACATAAACCACAACAAAAATTGCAACAGGAGCGAACTTGCAAAAACAAAGCAAAAAACGGGGTAGAGACCCACATCATGCCTTTATGGATGAAGCTGATGACCATCTATACGTCCACAAGGCCACTCCGCTTGCCAGGAGCACGGCAACGGTGCTCAGATCAGGAACAATCCGTCAGGAGATTTCGAGGGAGGAAGTCTGCGCTTGTCGCGAACTTCTTGGTGGAACCGATCTCCAAAACTCCTTGGTAGCCCAGCAGCCATCTTCTGATAAGAGGGCACCTTTTCTATTTTTGGGTTGGCTGTTTTTATAAAGGGAACCCACAAACCAAAAAAAAAGGGGTAAAAAGGGTACCGATGGGCTACCCAGACTCCATCAGGATAAGGCACAAACAAAATCGAGTGGATGCCGAACTCCTTGGCCAAGTCCGCACGCTGGAAGGGGGTGGAGAGGTGTCGATTGAGCCTCTGGACTTCCTGTAAGAAGATAAGCTCCTTTCCTTGGTGGCCCAGAAAACCATCTTGTATCATAAGAACACATGAGGTAAAACAATGATCAGGCTCGTCTTTGGATTACCGGAAAAATCTAGAATTCCAATGCGTTCCACTGAAAACTGAAGGAAACCTGAGAAAGCTAGGCAAAGCTAGGAGAAGCTAATATAAGCTAAGATAAGCTAAGATAAGCTACGAATTTCCTGGGGTGAAGCATGCCTTTGAAGGGCCTGTACAGAAGATGCCGGCAGGAAACTACAGCTTGCTATTTCAATCAAATCTAATCTGAAATTGTACCTGTCGGCGCCTGAGGTTTGGGCGTTACTTACTGGCATCGGCCTTAAAATCTACGCATTCATACAATACTGATTCCTGGCAATCAGAAGTGGACTTTGACTTTTTTTGCTGGCCATCCACCTTGCTACGACATTCCTGTGTTCAGACCCCGGCTCGCTAAATCCTTCCTGGAATCGGGCCCCGATCTGCTACGAAAGGCTAGAGAAGGCTAGGCAAGGCTAGCAAAAGCTAGAAAAAGCTAGCCCGGTTTTCGGGCAAGCCCCCGGGGCCCCAAAGCTAGAAAAAGCTAGAACAAACTAGAAAAAGCTATGTTTTTTCCCGGTTTCGGGCAAGCCCCCGGGGCCCCAAGCTAATCGCAAACAACTCTCGCCAATGCTTCCAAGAGCTTTGGCGACAATAAATTTCCAAATCCCTGATCCTTACAGTCTACGCCCGACAGCCCTACAGCTTTCTAATAAAAAGGTTTGAGAAATGGATTTCAGCAAAATATCACAGAATACCAGGGTTTCAGCGAAGGAAATATCTAGCTCCCCTACTCGTGTTCCGAAGGCCAAAGGGGCACCTCATCAATGTTTTACCTCATGCGCCTCTTAGATTGTAGTAAGGGTACTCTTCTTGGGATTGCATACTTTACAAGGGGACCTTGAAGCAAAAGAAGGCGAAAGGGTACGACTGGGTTACCAAGTTTCTTGCAAAGGCTTCTCCTACTGCACCCTGCCCCGGCATGAAGGAATAGGTCACCGAGCGTTTGGAGAAGCCCCCTTTGTAGCCTTAGTTGCTGGGTTCACAAGCCCCCCAAATAGGTGTACACTTAGTATCCCAAAAAGTGTAAAGTGTACTCAACCCTAAACCCTAAACCCTAGACCCTAAACCCTAAAGCCCTAAGCCCTAAGCCCTAAACCCTAAACCTCATTCAGCTACTAAGTAGCTGGGCCCCATGGCATCGACGTGCCACTCCGGATCGTAGTGGCTGTTGTGCACAAGACGGCCGCTCTCTGTCAGCGTCCACTCAATGCCTTAGTTGCTGCGTTCAGAAGCCCGGTTTAGGGTTTAGGGTTTAGGGTTTAGGGTTTAGGGTTTAGGGTTTAGGGTTTAGGGTTTAGGGTTCCCCAAAAAAGTGTACACTTTCCGTTCTATAGGGGAGTATAGTATCCCAAAAAGTATAAAGTGTACTCACTCAGCTACTAAGGTGCCGTAGCAACCTCCACTGGAGCCATCCACGAGAATTTTCAGCCGAGGGGGGTAGTTGTTGCCTTTGCTCGCCTCGCTCATCGAAAACTGATCATTTCCAGAGGCCGAGTCACGCACGCTTGCAATGGGCGTATGGGCAGATTGGGTGCCAAAATCTGCAGATCCTCCGGCCTGAGCACTCCCAGCATCGCTTGCCTTGTCACAAGGAAGCCGGATGGAGCCAGCCGTGGAGCCAGGAGTGGGTGGCTCCATTGAACCATTTGATGCACACCTCACCTGATTGAACTGAGCCAATTCCGCCTGCTTGGCTTTGATGTCCGCCAGCGCCGACGTGAAGCCGGAGGCGATGGTTGCGATCACAAAGCCGGAGACCATGACCCACGTGTTCTCGACCTCCCGGTTGAAGCTGTCTCCAAGCCACTCTGCCAGCACTTCAAGCAGCACCGTACCAGCCAGATCGAAATACTCAGCCTTGAGGCCATACCTAGTTCATGGTTGGAAGAATATTTAAACAAGTATAAGTTTACTCCTTATTGGGTTTAAGTACCCTTAAAATGTCCCTAAACCCTAAACCCTAAACCCTGAACCCTAAACCCTGACAAAGATACCCCACGTGGCGCAGCCCCAACTCCCGGAGCATGGGAACCATCTTGGCCGTATCTTGGAGTCCCGCGACGGCACTACCAATCACTTCCTCGGTAGCCCTAAACCCTAAGCCCTAAACCGTATTATACTAAGGGCACCCTTTTTTTGGTTGGTTACTCTATAAGCGAAACCAGAACCAAAAAAAAGGGTAAAGGGTACCACGGGGCTACCAAGCTTCAAGAAAACGGCCAAAGATCCTGCGAAGTGCGGGAGACTCCGAAAGATCTTCGGTTTCTTGCTGGTCTGAGTCCCAATTCTTGTAGCGCGAGCGCAAAGACAATGGAAACAAAGACGTGGCTGCGGGCTCCAGCTGGAAGAACCTCTTGTAAAACAGACCGCCAAAGACGTCCGTGCCCATCTCCTTCACTTGCTGCCAGCTCCGCTGAACAGCTGTCATGGTGTCAAGCTTTCCGGGCCCACAGAGGCCTTGGTAGCCCCGGTAGGGTTTAGGGTTTAGGGTTTAGGGTTTAGGGTTTAGGGTTTAGGGTTTAGGGTTTAGCCGTTTAGTAATAAGGGCACCTTTTCTTGGGTTGGTTACTTTATAAGGGACAAAAAAGGGAACAGGGCACCACTGGGTTACCAAGAGGCTCGCACGGAGCGGGGAGGCGGTGGCCAGCACTTGTTGCGCGGGCGCGCATCCCATCTCTCCCTCGCACTCCCGCAAATGCTTCTTCAGCTTCACGATGTGCCCCGCTGGCATCCCCAGCTCGCGCATGTGCCTTAGTTGTCCAGCAACCTGGGGGAACTAAAGGTTAAGCTTTGGGATGAGGGTTTAGGGTTTAAGGTTTGGGGGTTTAGGGTTTAGGGTTCAAAAACCCCCCCCAAAAAAAGGTCAAAGGTTACCTACTCTACTACTAGGGTGCTCCTCCCCCATGGCCATCAGCGTCTCCAAGTCCTCAAAGCCATGGTTCCGCATTGCCTGACTGTACCTAGGATGGCCCGTAAAACCCTCTGAACAAAATTTCCTGAATATGATCCTCTTAAACCCAACAATGGGAAACTAAAAAAGTTCTAAATTTCCATTCCTGAGTGAGTTTAAGTACACTAAAAACTGCAAAATGTGACCCCGCTATGACAAAGGCACTGCCCCTTAAAAAATATTCCTGAATATGGCCCCTTAAACTCTTAAACCCAAGAAAAATAATCACAATAATAATAATACCAATCAACCCTAAACCCTAAACCCTAAACCGAGGTACTGCCCCAGCCCAATCTCCCGCAAGAAGGCCGCCACCGGGCTTTGCTCCGTCAGGGCCCGGCTCCGCCGTGGCCCAGCCCCGGTCACCGAGCCTTCTTACTGAACCAGGGTTTAGGGTTTAGGGTGTAGGGTTTAGGGTTTAAGGTTTAGGGCTTAGGGCTTCGCTTGGAACCCTAGCAAAATTATAATTTTCCAGCTGTTTCTTGGGAATTAGAGTACCCAAAACTTGTCATGTGAGCTGTTTCTTAGGATTTTCAGACCTAAACCCTAAACCCTGAACCCTGAACCAACCCTAAACCCTAAACCCGAAACAAACCATTTCCCAAGTATCCCTAAGGAGCGACTTACGCCAGCAACAGGAGGGTCCAGGCCGACGCCACCCGAGGCGAGGGCTCGGGCGTTCCGGGCCGCGGGCGGCCGGTCTTGGCCTTCGTTTAGGGTTTAGGGTTTAGGGTTTAGGGTTTCGGGTTTAGGGTTTAGGGTTTAGGGTTTAGGGTTTACTTCTCCAGTAACCAAGGGAAAAATATGGTTAAACTGTATTTTTCCTACTAAATAAGGAAATCCAAAGTTCAAAGTTCAACTATTGGCTATGTAAGTGGCGGTATCCGGACATCCTCGGGTCGGGATACTGGGACCTACTGAGCTGACAAAGCCGCTGCGGCGGAGATCGAACACACGGAATCCACCAGGAAATCTACGATGAATCCAGGAGGAAAGCTGAGTGGGCTTTGCTGTTGAAGAGGACTCAATGGCACGCAATCAAGAACAGAAGCACATTGGCAAATCGACCCAGCACTAACAGTGCAATTCTTCTGCAAAAATCATGCGAATGAATGCCAGGCAGCTCTCATGCAAAGAAAAGTTTCAAGCTGTGGGTGCGGGCCAGATATTCGTCTGACCTGAACCTGGTGGTCTTTCGAAGGTTTTCTCTGTCAGGCAATCGTATGTCTATTCGATCAGCATGTTTATGTCGCTTGCTGAAGGCCACGAAGCCTTCAATACCAAACTGGGAAATACCGTCCGTGCAGGCTTCTTAGTTTTGGAAAGGCATGCGAAAACTGACTGTGCTAACTGATTGGTGAATACCCCGCACCAAGAGAGCACCTCGCATGTGATTCCCAAAATAGTTTTAGTTGGCAAGAGAACATGAAGAGGAAGCGCTAGGACCGGCACAGGAGATGATGACATTTGCTTGTATCCTAAACCCTAAACCTTAAACCCTAAACCCGTATCACTTGAGCATCCTTTTCGTCGGCAATCTCAAGAACAGCCCGTCGGCTTTGCTTCAGGGCCTGTACTGCAGCACTTACTGAAGCCTGGCAAACACCGGTTAAAAAACGGACGGCGGCACTCCTTCATCCTAAGAACTGGCAAGCTTTGCTGAACCCCATACCTTGAACACTCAACTTGAGGATTTGAAGGAGAAATCCGGAAAATGAACCTTAAACCCTAAACCCTAAACCCTACACCCTAAAACGTTAAGTCTTCTCCGAGTCAGAATCCGCCGTCGAAGCCCAGCGTGCTTCTTTGCACTCTGGCCACTAGGGATGGCATTGAAAAGCTTCGCAAGGGGTTTAGGGTTTAGGGGTTGGAGGTTGAGGCTCTGGGGATTGCAGGTTCAACGGCTGTGGGCTAAGCTCTATAGGTTTTAGAGGATGGGGCCGTGGGAAGCCCCTTCTGCAAAAGCTGGACAATGCTAAAACTTGGAGGAGGTTTACCTCTGGACGTTTGCCGGCTTGTGGCGTTCACGCCGTGGCGTCAGGACTGGCTTTGGTGATGGACTGCGGCGTAATGTCAGCGCCTGCTGGTTGGGCAAGGCTATTGAAAGTTGAATGCCATGTGTGCAACTACCCAAATGCGCAGCTTTTGTTTGTGCCAGGATTACTGGGCGGCAGGGCCCCTGATTGCAAAAGAAGTCCCAAGCATCGTGGGTTGAGGGGGGGAAGAGCGCGGGGCAAGGGGGGGAGGGGGGAGGGAGGGGCCGGGGTGGGTCGTCGTGTGGGAGCTCTAAGTGCCCTTCAACATCCACTAAAGAAGAATAATATTGTGGGCCTTCGGAAGACCTGACGCTACAGTGGGTAAATACACATCGCGCTCGACATACCGTTGTAGTTTATATTCTTGCTGCACCTGTGTGTTTTATCTTCGGTCATGTTTCCCTTATGTTTCGGAACAGCTTTCTGATTGTGATGCCGAAAGGACCGAACTCAACACAACTTTGAGAAACATTCTGCTAGATCCAGGGGTCCAGGACCTTGAGTGCACTCCATACCTGGCCTTCTGCAAAGTTGTGGCACAAAATGGTCCGCCCTTCCAGGGTGGCCTATTAGGCCCTATAATCCAGGGCCTGTTTAAGGGGGGTTATAGGGTTAGAACCCCAAAAGTACCCATAATGAACCCTATAAAGGGCCTGTTTAAGGGGGTTACAGGGTAGAATTGCCCGCCCTGCTAAACCTAAACCCTAAACCCTAAACCCTAAACCCTAAACCCTAAACCCTAAACCCTAAACCCTAAACCCTAAACCCTCAGCCCGAAACCCTAAACCGCTTGCAAGTCTCTGCTGCCTGGCATGGCGGACATTACGCCCTCCAGGAAGTTGCCTTGGAACCGGGGGCTTCGACACCGAGGAGGAAACGCAAGTAAACAGAAAACGGGGTTTAGGGTTTAGGGTTTAGGGTTTAGGGTTTAGGGTTTCGGCGTTGAAGCATGGATACTTGCAGGAGGCTCAGTGCGTAGGCCCGGTACAGTTGCATGGAAACTGGCGACTGCAGCAAGGAACTCCTTAAGCCTGCTAGGGTTCAGGGTTTTAGGGTTTGGGGTTTAGGGTTTAGGGTTTGGGGTTTAAGGTTTGGGGCTTCGGGTTTAGGGTTTGGGGTTTAGGGCTTGGGGTTTGGGGTTGAAGGTTTAGGGTTTAGACATTTGCCACATTTTGCCACCTTTGGTGCTTGCCACCATGTTTACGTCACCGCCGCAATCCCCCCCTTGGTTGTTGTTAATCCCCCTCCCCCCCTAGTATTAAAACCCCACCAACCCGGAATATTAAATACTCCCAGTAGAGTATTTTTATAGTATATGGGGGGGGGGCAGGGGTATTCAATACTAGGGGGTAGTTCGGGTAGTGTAATATTAGGGGAAGGGATTTAGGGGAGGGGATTCTTCGGGGCAATGCATGCCACTGGCACTACCTCTAACAGAGGGAACGATGATGGTTTCCTCAAGGATGCATCCCAACCCTAAAGCCTAAAGCCTAAAGCCTAAGGCCTAAAGCCTAAAGCTTAAAGCCTAAAGCCTAAAGCCTAAAGCCTAAAGCCTAAAGCCTAAGGCCTAAAGCCTAAAGCTTAAAGCCTAAAGTCTAAAGCCTAAAGCTTAAAGCCTAAAACCCTAAAACCCTAAAACCCTAAAACCCTAAAACCCTAAAACCCTAAAACCCTAAAACCCTAAAACCCTAAAACCCTAAAACCCTAAAACCCTAAAACCCTAAAACCCTAAAACCCTAAAACCTACAACCCTAAACCCTAACCCTAAACCGCCCCAAAGTCCCCAAAAGGAAAATTCAACAGGTATCGACATGGGCCAACCGAAACGCGGGTTCGGTCTTAGGGTTTAGGGTTTAGGGTTTAGGGTTTAGGGTTTAGGGTTTAGGGTTTAGGGTTTAGTGCTACACAGCGGAAGATCATTCCTCCAGGCGGCTGCTGCTCTGCTGCATGCGCTCGGCGGCGTCGGCCGGCATCAGGGCCTACCGGGCAGGGGTCATTGCAAATGCCAAGGGGCTTCGGGTTTGGGTTTAGGGTTCAGGGTTCAGGGTTTAGGGTTTAGGCTTTCTGAACAAAAGTTCAGGGTTTGGACTTGCTTGGCGGCACATGGTTCGCATCCTTGTAACTGTCATCGTTCGGCCCCCGCCAAACATCCAGGTGTGACAGCCGGCAAAACCCTGCCGTTTAGGGTTTAGGGTTTAGGGTTTAGGGTTTAGGGTTTAGGGTTTAGGGTTTAGGGTTTAGGGTTCCCCGGTCTATCCCGATCTCCGGAAACCCTGGTTGCCGAATTTCCGGCATGATACTTCAATGGGGTGCCAAGCTTAAGGGCTTGTGCCTGACATCTTTTCCTTGAGCAACCTTAGTGATTTTCGTGTTTAGGGTCTTGCCCGGTCCTTTTCGACTTAAGGGCGTTGATACAGACCAACATCCCTTCTTCAGGGCCATTCGTCCCCACTCACCCGGTGCCCTTCGATGGTTTAGGGCTTAGGGTTTAGGGTTTAGGGTTTGGGGTTTAGGGTTTAGGGCTTGCTGATTTCCACGTATGTAGTTAAACTGTCCTTTCAAGGTCTCGGGCTCCACACCCAGCATCTTTTTTAGGGTTTGGGGTTTAGGGTTTAGGGTTTAGGGCTCCCACACATTGATTCTTACGGTTCGGGGTTTGCCACCCACGGGTATATTGTTAGGACTTAAGGTTTGCCAGCCGACATGATCTCTCCTGTCTAGGGTTCTCCGCCACATCACCTTTCAGGGGTGGGGCTTGTCCTCCCAACCGGTTGTCACCCAACCTGTCCTTTTAAGTTAAGGTTAAAGCTCCTTACCCAGCATCTGTTGGGGTTGGGTATTCCACCTGACCGCTTCTTCGGGGCAGCAAGCGTCTTGCTTCAGGGTGTGTGAACCCTAAACCCTAAACCCTAAAGCCTAAACCCTAAAGCCTAAACCCTAAAGCCTAAACCCTAAACCCTAAACCCTGCCACCCAACCTATCCGTTCGGGGTCGGCTCCACGCCCAGCATCTTCGTTTGGGTTTAGGCTTGATGCCTTGATGCCGGGACGTCGTTGGAGAACTACCGAGGGGGTTCCTTTGATTCCCTTCTTGATTTCCTCATATGCCGGTTTACCCTGCAACCGCAAGCCCTACGTTCCGAATATTGGCCCCCACCACGTGGTTTAGGGTTTAGGGTTTAGGGTTTAGGGTTTAGGGTTTAGGGTTTAGGGCAGGACACCTCAAGCTTCATTGAGACTGGACTGAACATGGAGCCAATTGGCTCCCCCGACGCTCCAGAATGGAACCTTTGGCGAGTGCCCGCGCAAACTTAAGCAGATGCAGGAACACCCCCACCAACCCTTAAACCCCAAGCATCCACAATCCCGGACTTCGATCTCTGTAGATCTTGGCTTGTCGCGGCATGCTCATGCTCCAGAGCTGAAGTTCCTCTTAGGGTTTTCGAAAGTTCGGGGTATCTTATTCGGGTCCGTATTACAAGGGGATCCTAGTATTTGGGGATCTACATCGGGTACCCCCAATTTTCGTATAGCCCCAACTCAACCTTCCTACCCAAACCCTCGGCTCAAGCCCGAAGCCAAACATGAAGCGCTCGCCAAGATTGGGGGGCTTCCAGGGGAGGGGGGACTCTGCAGCCCTGAGCCTTAACATGCCCACAACACCCTAAACCCTAAACCCTAAACCCGAAACCCTAAACCCTAAACCCTAAACACAAAACCCTAAACCCTGAACCCTAAACTCCCCCCCCCCCCCCCCCCCCGCCGAATCGTGTCATCTCTTAGAAAGCCTTCAGAAGCCTTAAGATCCTCTCCTCATATGGGGGTTTCCGATATTAGGGGTACCTCAGTGGAGTCCTTGTTACAAGGGAATCCTGCTATTTGGGGGTCTGTACTCGAGGCTCCTTATTATCGTAAACCCCCATATTGCAACAGACGGCCTGAATCTCTTGGCAGAGTGCATGAAACTCCTCCACCTCCTACGGAAGGCTGCGCGGGATTTGGTGGGATATTATTCTGTCCAGGGTGTAGCGAGGCTTTTTGCGAGCGTCTTGCCATCAGTTGTACGCTTGAGGGGCACAGCCGAGGACGACGAAAGCTAGCCTGGAAAGATGCCCATATGGATTAGACACACCGCCCACCACCACCACCACCGCCGCCGCCACAACAGACATCCACACTCCAACCACGCAGCAACACCATAACCACCACCACAGAACACCGCACTCCACACTCCACCACGACCACAATCCCTAGGCGAGCGCGATCCATAACGCAACGACTGCGCACTATCGCCACCCATCCCCCCCTCATTTTTTCTGCCCCCCCCCCCCCCCCCCCCCCCCCCCCCCCCCGTGCAAAATCTCTTGACAGATTCAAGACTGCTCCCCCCCTTTTCCTTCAACGGGGTTGGTCCCCTACCAACGCAGAGACTAACCCAAGCCTAGCTACGCTAGCTTTCGTGATTATGGCTTTGTTTGCAATGGATGGAACGTAGGTCGGGCCCTCCACGAAGGTACTAGCAATCTTGGCTGGTGTCGGGTGGGGAGTTCCTGACTTACGTTATGGGGGGCGAGGTGCCATACATCAGGAGTGTAGGCAACCTCCCGCTTGCAGTGAACATGATGAAGGCATCGGATCAAGTCTGCTGAGCATGTGGAGTTCCTAGCATCAAGCACTTTTTTGTGAAGCACCTGGCCCCTGCTTTTGATGCCCTAGCGTTCAACCAGCCCTTAGAAACACTGAACTTTACAGAGCTTGATACGACAGATTAAAAAAGTAGGTTACTTTCGTCCCACACCCTCCCCAAGGCCTCCGACGAGGGCGTCGATTTCGCCCGAGGTCCGAACATCACCATTAGCCTAAGTGAAGTGACCCTCAACCCTCAAGCCTCAACACCCCAAACCCTCAACCCCAAACCCTAAACCCCAAACCCTAAACCCAAGGGCTTTGGATGGCTCTAGCGGCTTGGGGTTGGGGCCAGGGGGTGAGGATTGGCTAAGGTTTCGGGGTTTCTTGGTGTGCCCTCGCTCTTCTGTTAACTGCCCTTTATATGCAGCTCATCTATAAGGATCTTTGAATTGCCAAGGCGCTCCAAACCGTAAGAATCTTCTGTATTCGTAGCCTTATGGGAAACGCGAACCCCTCCACCCGATTTTCACAAGGATTCTGTGCCTAACCCCTGAAAGCTTTGGGCAGCACAATGAAAGGTAGGGCTTCTGGTCTCTGGAAGACTTACGAAACAGCTAGATGCGAAAGACTTTCCGGTCAACATGCCAAAGACCTTGAAGACCTTGTATCCTCATTCCCCATGCCATAAGTAGAGCTTATATTCCTTGTATCCCCGAAAGGACACTCCATATATACACTCACCAATATAAACAAGGACCCTCATATACGCTCACCAATAACAGTAATATAAACCCTGGTCCATATAAGGATTTCCAAAATTAGGGGCACCTTACTGGGGTCCTTATTCTAAGGGGATCCCACCATTTGGGTGTGTATTTTAGGGGTCCCTGATTTTTCGTAAACCCCCATATCGACCCCATAATGCCCCAACAAGAAGGTTACCCTAAACCCTAAACCCTAAACCCTAATTCCCTTTTGCACCCACGCAGCTTGGCCAGCTTCTCCGGCGGCATCCTGTCAAAAGCCTCCCGCCGGAAGAAGGCTTTCTAGAGAGTAGAGTGCACCAACAGCATAGATACTCTTAGTACACCAACATCATAGATACTCTTCGAGTTCTACTATAGGGCCCCAGTGTTGTGCATCTATGTTGTTGATGATCCTGTCCAAAGAAGAACAGTACGAATACGTACGAATGTCGTTTTGGGCTTACCCTGAACTGCATGCTGAGCTGCTCTTCTTCAGGCCTTCAGACTTCAGGGCAAACTCTAAATCTCTTAGCTTGGAAGCCAGGACTCTGTGAGGTTCACTGGTCTCAGGGGCTTCGTTTTTTTGCACGTGGTGTTGTGGTGGTGCTGGCAGTGCCTGAGATGAATACAGGAACACAGGAACAAACTCCTAAACCCCACTGTAACAGCCATCCTTTGTGTTTAGATGCTGCTCTGCAACTCCCAGCGTCGGGCCACGCTTGGAGACGAGCGAGGACGGCTGAAGACGACTTGCCCATGTTTCACGTGCCTTTCTTTCCCTCCTGTCCCGAACGTGAAGGGACTCCTTTCTCGTAGGGCCCGAGGTCTTAACCCTTGGGTTTGCTCTTGGGTATAACCAGAACTATTTACTACTTTGAATTTTTCATCAAATTGAATTTACCATTACAACAGCAATCAGGCGTGTGTCTTTTTTGGCGTAGTGGAAGGCGTGCGGGCCGGGGTCTGCACCTTTGAGTTTGCCCTTGGGAGCCACAGCCGCTTGCTGCTTCGGCCTTTTGCATCGGTTTCAGTTTGTCATCATGCAACAAAACAAAGGGGCTCAAGGTATTAAACTATTCAGGGGAACTCGCTGGGGCAGCGCTTTGGAGCCACATTGCTGCAACACCTTGGAACCTGTCCAGTGTCGCCTGAACTTTGGTGGGTCCTTCGGGCGTCAGCCCTTGAACCATTCTGAAGCCGATTTGCTTTGCTAGCTGTGTTTCGCACGGGAAGGCTTTGAGCGCGCGTTCATCCTGCAAAGGGGGAGGTTTAAAATTTTAATGCAGCATCCATAAGGCGCGGAGTAAAAGTACTTATGCGAGTTCTCAAGTGCTTTGGTGGGAAGAAGACTGTGGGGCTTGTCCTGGGGTTGGAAAGTAATCTTCAGCTGCACTAAACCCTAAACCGTAAACACTAAACCCCAAACCTACACCAGAAGGCAAGACCGGCCTGAAAAAGGCCCTTTTGAATCAAGGCCGCATCAGGGTTGTCCTGGCTGCAGGATCAGGGGCTCCGCTTCGTGAGGGGCAGAGTTGTAGCAAAAGAAACTTCCCTGCGAAGCCTTGTGACTCTGAACATTTGGGCCCGTGACTACCCTAAACCCTAAACCCTAAACCCTAAACCCTAAACCCTAAACCCTAAACCCTAAACCCTAAACCCTAAACCCTAAACCCTAAACCCTAAACCCTAAACCCTAAGCCCTAAACCCTAAACCCTAAAACCCTAAACCCTCCCTCATCAAGCAGACAGAAGGTCAAGGAGAGGTTCGATGCGTTTGAAAGGATTGCGGCCCTAGGACATGGACCGCCGGAACCCAACTCCTTCAGGCCTCAAACCCTAAACCCTAAACCCTAAACCCTAAACCCGAAACCCTAATTAAACCCTAAACCCTAAGCCCTAAACACTCTTCGCCTCCCCGGGCTTCTGCATCTCGAGGAACCTGGCTGCTGGAGTTGTCAGCTTGCAGGGTTTAGGGTTTAGGGTTTAGGGTTTAGGGTTTAGGGTTTAGGGTTTAGGGTTTAGGGTTTAGGGTTTAGGGTTGCCTGCCAAACCCTCAACATTCAGTATTCTACCATTTGCTTCTTCTATTGTTTGGGGCTCCAACGGCACGTAAACGCGCGCCGGCGACGCCCCGGCCACGTCGGTATTTACAGTGTTTTTGGTGCCCTGCACATAGAAAAGCACACGCCTGCCACGTTGTCCACCAGTCCGTGCGAATGGCCAGAGCATCCATGCCCGCAGCCCGCACGATGAGAACGTCCGTGTCACCAGTGCGTGCGAATGGCCAGAGCATCCATGCCCGCAGCCCGCACGATGAGAACGTCCGTGTCACCAGTGCGTGCGAATGGCCAGCGCATCCATGCCCGCACGATGAGAACATCCGTGTTACCAGTGCGTGCGAATGGCCAGAGCATCCATGCCCAATTTTGCACGCCTTGGCCATGTATAAGAAGGAGCGAGTGCGGGCCCTGGGCCACTGGCCCAAAGACTTTCTCGACGTCCGTCGAGGCAAGAATTGGCTGAAGCTCTAAAATGTCTGGACCTCGACCGCCCTCATGTCGCCCAAACCTAGGCCCCAGCGCATTCTAGTCAATTTTTCCTTCAATTTTTTGTCCGCTGTACTCTCACCATCCCCGACTCTCAAAACTCAGAAATACTGCCCCTGCCACGTTATTTGCCCTTGCCGTCTACAAAGCGGCGTTTTCGGCGCGCGTTTACGCACCCTTGGAACGTTGTTTGGGGGTTCTTAAGTTTGTAAGCATGTTATATACGTTTATCTACACTGAGCAAAGCCTACACCTCATCAATGCATGACACTCTCTTTGCGTCGGTAATTTTAGCAACCCAACCTGCGGGTGGGGAAAAGCGACCATGTTGAGGCCTCCAACACGTCCAATGCTGGCTGTAGCTCTCTGACTTAGGCGATAACGGTGGCAACGGTGGCGGGGTCATGCTTGCAAAGGGTGATAGTTGTAAGAGACCAAAGGTACTGGACCGCTGCCGCCAGCTACCCCGCTCCTTTGATTCCAAACACCTGTTTCGAAACGCATCGATTGGCTTCGAATATCTGCACCATGTCCTTCATGTCTTGCGCCGTCTGGTGAAGTAAGCCAGGAGCACAGTCCCACCTACTCATGTACCTGCATGTCTTTAAACCTCGGCTCTGGGCTCATGCCCAGCGTGGAAGTATCGAAAACGAAAATTCCATATTGCACCCGGTATGGTTGTAAAAAAATGTTAGAAATTCAAGATCCAGCGTTCCCTCCTTTAACAGCTTTACGTTAGCACATCCTCAACCCCAGACCCTGGGCATTTAAAAATTGAAGTTAAAAGCGAACTCCAGCCTTTCTCTCCTACACCTACATAAACCCGCATACCCTAATCCCTAATCCCTAAGAAAACCTAATCAACCCTAATCAACCCTAATAAACCCTGATAAACCCTAATAAACCCGAATAAACCCTAAAAAACTCGAATAAACCCCAAATCCTAAACCCTAAACCCCAATTTTCCACCGCCGGCCTTAAGAACTGCCCGACGACCTCTGCACCCATGTGCTCCCCATACTCTCGCACAGCCTGGCTTCAGGAGGTTTAGGCTTAGGCTTCAGGGTTCAGGGTTCACCATGGCTGACCGCCACGCACAACCAAAGTTTCCCATTGGTGGCAGACTCTGGTCACTGCCTGCTGCGACCCCCTTGCACTGACAAATTTTGCCAGGTGTAGCTTAACGCTTTTTTAACACCATGGTGCGGACGTGTCCGGCACAGCCTCCATTCCCAAGCAAACTCGAATCGATGTCTCATTTAAAGGACGCCAGGTCCGTGAAGAATCAAAAAGCAGCAGCAACCCGCCTCGTCCAGCTCCTCGTCGCTCTCCTGCTGCACGGAGCAAGGGTGAAAAAGTTGAGTGTTTTTGCGCGCTCAAGGGCCGGAGGCCTAGGAAAAGCACTGGCACTTTCCGCTCGAGTTGTGTACGAAAAGAAGTCCAAGGTCGCAGGAAATTGCACCATGGGAACACAAATCGAGGGACAATGGGGCTGTGTCAGGCATCTCAGCACAGACCCTAAAGGTTCTATTCAAGGCCCGCCAGGTTAAGGCTCGATACCTTGGGGACCACATGAACCCTAAAAGGGTTTATGGTCCATATACCTTAATAGGAAGTAGAGTAGCAAAGCATATTTTAGGGTACAGTACTTGGGCCCAGAGAAGTCCCCGCGAGCGGACACCTCGTCGCTGGAGTCGGGGTGGGCGTTGGGCACCAGCTGGGGCCTGCCCACCGTGCCCGCTTCCCTTTGCCACGAAATTGTTTAGGGTTTAGGGTTTAGGGTTCAGGGTACCTTAAGCCCTGTCACAAAGATGGAGAGCATTCTGAGGTTCTCGCCCCCATGCTACTCCACCAACCATTCAAGCTTTCAGTGAGTGGGGGTTCAGTTGCTGCGCGCTTGGCGTTTCAGAGTCCCCACTTCAAAATGGATGCGGTCCCACGGAAACAAAAGGCCGCACATGGCCGCACCCTTGGGCTTTCCATAGCGGGAAGTTGGGGGTTGACGATCTTATTGGGGTCCTTACGACAAGGGGATCCTGCTATTTGGTCATCTATACTAGGGGGTGCTCCCTTGTTCTGCTGCCGGTGGCCTGGCGGCCTTGGCGGCATTTTCCCGACCTCGGCAGAGAAACTCCTCCAAGAAGCCCGGCCCTAGATGGTAACCCCAAGTTACCAGGTGAACTGACTTCAGGGATGACATCTGAACAAATAAATAACTAGACCAGCAACTGCTCTGTTCGGGCTTTAGGTTTCAAAGGGCTCATTCGTCTTCCCCATGTGTCAGTGTTAAATCTGCCTGGCCCCATGTGCAAGGATGACGTGCCGAAGACGGGCAAGGACCGAGGATGACATGCCCAGTTCGAGGTTGCTTTTACTTGCTGACAGACCTGCTGATCATTCCGTACCCAAACTTTCCCTGTAGTGGTGCCGCAATTCTCATGTAGGTTCTCAGCCAGTGGCCCGTTAACTACCCTAATGCGGGGTGAGGTAGGTGTTTGAAAGTACTTTGTTCCATAAGCATCGGTTCGTCAACTCGTGGGCTCTCTGGAGCACACAGCCGCTTGAACAACTGTTGACGCAAGTGAGCTAGTGAGAAACGCATCTGACGGAAGCACGCCGGTGAGAACTGCAGCTGACGCAACCGGAAGCCAGGAGTAGGACCGATGCCGACTGAATGTGAAGCCGAGTACCGCTCTTGGAGTTGGGTGTAGGGACACAGGGACTGGGACAGCCCTCATCGCACGCAGGGTGGCGGCGTATGCTTTTCAACTCAGACTCCCTTGAAAACGAGAGAGGAGGTCCAGCTTCGCACGAATCCCGAGCGAAAACAGGTCGATAGTCAGATGATCCCGCAGTTGGGGACCAAGCCGAGGTCTTTCCACGACAGGAGGAAGTTCAGCAGATTTGGGCCCGCAGGTACACACTGGCGGGTTTAGGGCTTAGGGTTATAGCGGATGATGTCACCAACGTGGAAACTTGGGGTTAGGTGGGCTGGCGTAGTGACAAAAGATCGCGGCCGCAGATGGAAGGCGGTCACGGACTCTTGGAGGAGGCGATGTGCCAGGTGGTCCATGAGAATCAGCTGGAATCAGTTGGAGATGCGCTCAACTGGCACAGTGGTGTGACTCAAGGGGGCACGTACCGCCTGCCATGCAGAAGGACACAATAACTCTTCGGGCCGGATTGCAAGGTTGTCAATGGCTAAAGCATGTCACTGAGCATTCTTTGACCGGACGTCACCGGTGGCTCTTGGACCGCCGGGAAGAGTGCCGGTAGATGCGAGAGCACTTGTACAGGTAGCAGCGGTCGGCACGATGAGGTTGAGAGGTTTGATAAACAGGATTTAGGTAGATGTCCTTAATTCAAGGGGTTGCGGGGAAGCAGGGGAGTGGTGCCAGTCTTAGCACCAATTCACCGCTTGGCGCGACCGACTGACGCACGCAGGCGAAGAAACAAAAAGATATACGAGCAATACGATAACAACAACAAATGCAACAAGACCCCTTGTGAAATTTGTAAACGAGCGAGGGTCCTTGTAAGAACATCAAAAGGAATAGTAGGGTTAAGGCTCTGTTTTTGCACGAGGATTATTGCCAAAAACGCTGCGTGCCTGCCTGGTGGGCCCCGCTTGGCTGTAAGCAAGTCCTTCATTGCTGTGGAGTCCACCACCCATCCTAAACCCTAAACCCTAAACCCTAAACCCCAAACCCTAAACCCCAAACCCTAAACCCTACACCCTAAACCCTAGACCCTAAACCCCAAACCCTAAACCCAAAACCTTAACCCGAAGCCTGAACTCCAGCATGCTTTGAGGGTCCGCACCGCCTTTCAAGCGCTGCCCCAGTAGCCAACCTCGAGCATATGATCAGTTTAGGGTTTAGGGTTTAGGGTATAGGGTTTAGGGCTTAGGGTTTAGGGTTTAGGGTATAGGGTTTAGGGTTTAGGGTTTAGGGTTTAGGGTTTAGGGTTTAGGGTTTAGGGTTCAGGGTTTAGGGTGTATAGCTTACTTAAGGCCCTTGAAGGTGTCGTCGTGAAGAGCCACTTTTGCACAGAACATGTTGAATTCGAGTCTCGGACCTGAACTGTGACTGACATACTAAACCTTTTAAAGCGTAGGGGGCATTGGGTGAATGGTTGTCGTGGTGCCGGGACTGCACGATGCTCCCAGATGCAGAACTAGTACCGCTAGTCACCGTCCTTGGGGGGAAGGCCTACCCTAAACCCTAAACCCTAGACCCTAAACCCTAAACCCTAAACCCTAAACCCTACACCCTAAACCCTAAACCCTAAACCCTAAACCCTTCTTTTTTGCAGGGCATCTTTCGCCTGTCGGCACAGAGATTACCTATTTTTATTTGATGCTAGCTGAGGTGTGCACGACAACCCCAATCCGTGGATCCATTGGATCAAGGGGGGTGGTTCGAGTTCTCAGTCAGCCATTCTGCGCCTCGCATCCTCGCCTGGTGTCCCGCCCGGTCTCCTGGACCTCCCTGGAGTGCTCGCGTCTCCCAGAGAAGTTCGCAGGGAGTCCCGCCGTCTACTCCCGGCGTGCCCACCTCAGAGAGCCCGCAGAGAGTCGCCCACCTGCGCCCAGAGAAGCCCGCAGGGAGGCCTGCCTAGCAATGAGTATGTGTGAGGAACCCGTGCCCAGAGAAGCCTGCAAGAGTCCCACCAAGTCTCCGTGGAGTCAGAGAATTCCGGATTGTCCCGCGACAGAAGCCTGCGGCGAAGTATCCGTAGCGAATTGGCTGTCTGAAAGCGCCAGGATGGTTCAAACATCAGTAGCTGTAGGGTGGGGACGATCGAAGTAAATCATTCTCTTGCTGGGCTGAGAAAAATGTTGCCAGTGAACCCTGGGCTTGCCGACCAAACTACAGAATCTGCTACTATTTCAAAAAATACAAATTAATAATCCCAAATTACCTTATAAGGAAGAATATTATTTTATTTTCGGGAGAGGGGGGTTCTTAAGCAATTGGTACAGAAGCCGGTACAGTCTCAACCGCAAGAAGCCAGCACGCACTACCCGGCAGCCTCCACCGACGCCGGCAGCAAGGCCGATCGCCTGTATTTGTAAGGGTTATAATTTGGATTTGAGGATTTTACAGGTTACCGGGTGTTTGAAGGCTCGGAAGTTGTGAAGGGGCTGAGAAGATTTGGGAAGGCCACCAGCTCCCCTAAACTGTTTGATGCTTGCGCCTTTGTGTTTGTTGCTCGCAGCTGATACGTTGTGGCGCTGTTCCAACCGAAAAGCGCCCAATTTGATTCTGCTTGTACACACCTGTGCAAATCGCATCCGGAGTGGAAGGTTCTGAAGGTTCCTCCGGTTGGGAAAGAGATTGAAGATTGGCTCCTAACCCTAAACCCTGCCTCTGCATTCCTGGCGCTAAGGCAAGGCCCCGTAAGAAGCCCGAACCCCTAAACCCTAAACCCGAAACCCTGAACCCTAAACCCTAGACCCTAAACCCGAAACCCCAATCCCCCTCAACCACTTCGGGCCAAAGAGCTTGAAACACGCATGGCCCAAAGCAGATTTTCATAGAACTTCACTGCTGCACATCAACAAGTAGCACCCTTCTAGACACACTCCTGAACCCTAAGCCCTAAGCCCTAAACCCTAAACCCTAAACCCGAAACCCTAAAACCCTAAACCCTAAACATCTCGAAGCCCTGAAGTCTGAGCAAGTGCATGCCTAAGTCCCCGACCGGAAGCACACCAGCTGTGCCGATCAGCGCTAGGGCACTGCCCGCGGCGCCTAGGGCTTCAGGTTTTGGGTTTAGGGAAAAAAGGGGGTTTTAGGGTTTTGGGGTTTTGGGGTTTTGGGGTTTTAGGGTTTTAGGGTTTTAGGGTTTTAGGGTTTTGGGGTTTTGGGGTTTTGGGGTTTTGGGGTTTTAGGGTTTTAGGGTTTTGGGGTTTTAGGGTTTTAGGGTTTAGGGTTTAGGGTGGAGGTTCGGAACCCGCTTTGCATCCACTCATGCTCGAAGGCCTGAGAAGGCTCACGTGCAGGGCCTGCTGGAAACTTTGCTGAGATCTGACAGCTCTTCTTTCTAGCTGCCCAGATCTTCCAAAACCCCTTAATTAAGGTATATACCCTAATTCATAATGAGGATCCTTAGTACAAATTAGGGTATATTCCTTAATTAAGGGGTTTTGGAAGATCTGAGTGCTTATGGCTTTACTGTTTCAGGCCGAGGCTGTGGTTGGCTGCCTAACAGCTTCTCGAAAGATAAGCTCATATGATAGAAAATGGCAGGATTAGGTGCTTTGAGGGTTGGAATGTACGTTTTCGAATCCAGCTCTAAACCCTGAACCTATTACAAGTACCCAGTGCTCCAGGGTTTGGGGTTCAGGGCTTATAGGAACTCAACCAGCCAAAATGCAACTGAGACCAAGGCTTCGTGATAGTTTAGGGTTTAGGGTCAATGTCAATGGTGGCTAGGAGGTCCTTTTTTGGGGTCCGCCTTAACCCTAAAATGCCCACAAATCCATATTCAACTCGTTCAAGCCCCTCAACCCCCCTCATCTCGAGTCCCCCAAGCCCCAAGGAGTGGTGGAGTGGAGTCCTGTTCCTGGGCACCCCTGGTATATAGGGTCGCCGGTCACCCCTGTCTTTAGGGCTTAGGGTTTAGGGTTTAGGGGGTTGAGGGCTGAGGGTTTAGGGTTTAGGCTTTAGGGTTTAGGGGGTTTTGGGCTTCAAGCCACACAGTTCCTCTAAGCTTATGACTTGCATCCCAGTGGCAAACTGGCACTAGCACCGAAGATGTCGACTTCGCCATGGCCACCGAGTATCCCGCAAAAAAACCCAAGGCCTCTTGACTTTGTTGCTGCCATGTGCTGGGAACCATTGCCGCTAGATGGGGGTGCGTTCAAACCATAGAACTGTGAGCAGTTGTATAAGTTTGGACAATTTAGTAAGCCGGCCACGAATACACGGCTTCCGCTAAAGACCCCCTAACGCTTTAAGGTTGTCCAAACGGGTTTTGTGTTGGGACAGTCTTTGAGGTATCCGACACCCTGAAGCCGCGCAGCATTGCCAGGGGCAACTGCGTGCATCTTAACCCTGAGAACGACTCTCCGGGAGAGAAGCCAGTTCACTTCGATGAAGGTGCTGCAGTTTGTTCTCCGAATAGGCACTGCATTGCTCTGAATCAGCCCAGTCACCATTACTAACCCTAAACCCTACACCCTAAACCCTAAACCAAAAGCCCTAAACCCCAAACCCTAAACCCTAAACCCTCAACCAAGAAGCTTTCTCAAGCTGCAGCTTTTTGAAGCTTCGCATCGGCTGCCTGGCTCTCTCTTGTCAGAGCCGTAGCCTCAGCAGCAGAAGGGTGGGATTTAGGGTTTAGGGTTTAGGGTTTAGGGTTTAGGGTTTAGGGTTTAGGGTTTAGGGTCTAGGGTTTGGGTTTAGGGTTCAGGGTTCAGGGTTTAGGGTTTAGGGTTTAAAGTTTAGGGTTTAGGGTTGAGGGTTTAGGGTTTACACGAGGGCCCCAAGTCTTCGGGGTCAAGGCTTCGGTCGGGCAGAAGGAGAAGACTTTCAGCAAAATCAAGGGATCCACTTCCATAAGCTACTTCGTTAGAGCTGTCCACAAACGCCCGGCCAAGAACAGCCCAGTGCTGCATTTCAGGCGGGAACTGGGGTTGAGGGTTTGTGGTTGGTTTAGGGTGGGAGCTCAGGGTGGATAGGCTTAGTTGGGGCTTTTAAGACCCGGTGGATCCTCCCTTCTCTACATAAAACTACTACGTACCTACCCCGGACTGCTGAACCAGAGGTCTAACGAGCCAGAACAGCCTTCCTGAACTCTGCACCCCTGTGCGTTGGGCACTTCTGGCTGGCACCTCCACTCCTCCCGGTGACCTTCAACCCTCGACTCGCTTCAGATCTAAGATGGGGCTCAGGGCACGTGGCAAAGATCCGAAAGCCTGAAACCCAGTTGTTGTCCCAAGGCACGTGGTGTTTGGCGACGTTCGGGGTGCGGACTTGCAAGAGGGCGACGGGTGATGGAGCTTCGGAATTTGCTTTGAAATTGTTGTGTATACCGATGCGGCCTGGAGTACTGATTCGTTCTGGATGTTGTGTCTGAGCTACAATGAAACAGTGAACTGAGCAGCCCCACTGGACTCAAAACTCCCAAGACTGTAGCCTTGAAAACATCGAGCCCAGATTTGCCTTGTCATGTTTCTATGTCAATGTGGGGAACTGGCGTGGAAGCACCAAGCAAACCTCGGCCCGTGAAACCCCTTGAAGCTTAAAACAGAAAAGACCTCGCCCTAAACCCTAAACCCTAAACCCTTTAAACCCTAAACCCTAAACCCCAAACCCAAAACCCTAAACCCCAAAACCCAAACCCTTTACCCTTTACCCTAAACCCCTAAACCCTAAACCCCAAACCCCAAAACCCTAAACCCTAAACCCCAAACTCTAAACCCTAAACCCTAAGCCCGAAACCCTAAACCCGAAACCCCAAACCCCAAACCCAAAACCCTAAACCCCAAAACCCAAACCCTTTACCCTAAACCCTAAACCCTAAACCCCTAAACCCTAAACCCCAAACCCCAAAACCCTAAGCCCTAAACTGGCCCTAAACCCTAAACCCTAAACCCTAAACCCCAAACCCTAAACCCTAAACCCTTTACCCTAAACCCCAAACCCTAAACCCGAAACCCTAAACCCCAAAACCCAAACCCTTTACCCTAAACCCCAAACCCTAAACCCGAAACCCTAAACCCTGGAGATGGCGTGCCTGGGCCGGTCCAGGTGAGCAGGGCACGGCGTAGACCTTGGGATACGTAGTAGCCCAGTAACCATCCAAGAATCAGGGCAGCCCTGTTTTCGGTTGGTTTAGGGTTTAGGGTTTAGGGTTTAGGGTTTAGGGTTTAGGGTTTAGGGTTTAGGGTTTAGGGTTTAGGGTTTAGGGTTAGGGTTTAAGGTTTAAGGTTTAAGGTTTCGGGTACCACTGGGCTACCAGGGACAGGGAGCGCCACGAAAGATCTTTGGGACACATGACTCAGGCTGAGGCTCGTGTACTCGAAGCATGGCAAACTTATACAGCTCTGCAGACACAAACCTGGTTTGGGAAGGCTGAAGGCTTTGAGGCACTGAGACACGTAATGAAATAACACATCGGAAGCACCGCCTCTGTTCGCTTAGGGTTTAGGGTTTAGGGTTTAGGGTTTAGGGTTTAGGGTTTAGGGTTTAGGGTTTAGGGTCTTACCGAAGCTTGCCACCATGGAGCCCACCCTGCTGCGACTGGAGCGACTGGAGTGGCCGTGGCGGGGATTGCGCGGTGAGTGGTGAACCTGTTGCATTCTGGGGCTTTAGGGTTTACGGTTTAGGGTTTAGGGTTTAGGGTTTTGGGACGAGCCACCTTCCTTGGTGCTTACCGGGGGAGGGACCAAAGGACCTCCCTGAAGCAAGTTCGTGCACCGAGTCACTCTGAAGCCCTAAACCCCAAACCCCAAACCCCAAACCCCAAACCCCAAACCCCAAACCCTAAACCCTAAAGCTCAATCCACCTAACCCGGATGGGCTATGAAACCTTCTAACCCCTTCAGAAGGCCCTTTAAGGCCGAGTAGCCCATCCTGGAAGCTCCACAGCAAGCCCAAACCCTAAACCCTAAACCCTAAACCCTAAACCCTAAACCCTAAACCCTAAACCCCAAACCCTAAAAACTCCAAAACAAGTGAGAGGCCTCGGCGAGAGCAGCGCCTCGGCGGCAACCTGACACCCAGGAGGGTCTAGGGTTTAGGGTTCAGGGTTTTAGGGGGCCTTTTGGTCTCTCTATCTTGGGGGACGAAATGAATGCAACAATTTGGGTCATATACCCTGTACAATTATTGTTCCTAACAGGTTAAATGAACCATGAATCCTTTTAGGGCTCGTTTGGTCCCCAAAGGTATATGCACCAAACCAGAATAGTTTTCGGGGTGGGTGCCGGGGGTGCTGGAGCGACTGCTAAGTTTTTGTTCGGCTCTGGGGAATTTGCAGTTCGTGCTTTAGGGATTCTCGAGGGCTTGATGATTTCGAGGCGCTTGGAGGGTTTCGAGGATGCCAAAACCCCTAACCCCTAACCCCTAAGCCCGAGCACTTAAACCCTGACCCGTAAACCCCAAACCCTAACCCCGCAGCACCAGGGAAGAGGCAGTCGTAGGCGGCGACGAAGCAGTAACTGCACCACTGTCACCAGCCATCGTCGCTGGTTCCTTCCTTCTAGTGACCCGTATAGTGATCTTCTAGGCGCCTCTTGCCCAGGGTTTAGGGTTTAGGGTTTAGGGTTTAGGGTTTAGGGACTAGCGAACTTGAGAGCTTGCTCCCCATCAAGGACTTCTACAGACATGCCACACCTTCGCAGGGCCCAAACCAGGGTTTAGGGTTTAGGGTTTATAGGTATTGGTTCACCAAGAAAACCCAGGGTTCAGGGTTTAGGGTTTAGGGTTTAGAGTTTAGGGTTTAGGCCCAAAACTCCACCCACAGGGCCAAGCTTGTGGTCACCTCCTTCGCGGTCACTGTACATTACTCGATGCGCCATGGGCGCGGTCCCGGCGCTGTCACGACGCATGCCTTACAGCATCTTGGGAAGATCCCCTAAACCCTAAACGCTAAACCCTAAACGCTAAGCCCTAAACCCTAAACCCTAAATCTCCAATTCCTGGCTTGAAGCGCCGACATAGTGCAAGGCTGTCCTGGGTTTGAACCACAGGGTTGAGGGTTTGTAGGGGTTTGAGGGTTCCTGGGAAAGATAATCGTGTCTCTTGGGTCGGGGGGTTCTTGCTTAAAGTTTGCTTTCAGGGCTGCCTAGTGCTGTCTTTGTATTGAGGGCCTTTCTGCTCGAGTGCGTTGAGGGCTCACGAGCTGTGGCGCTCTTCGATGAGATGCAATGAGCACCTGCCTTAATCCGAAATCTGCCAAGCCTCTGATATCAAAACCAGACCGGGGCCCGAACTTGCTGCCACTCAGCAAGTGCTAGGTTTATGGTATCACACCGGCATCTGTAGCCAAAGCGGTTTTTAGCTTCCGGGCCCTTACCTTTGTGACTCTCATATGCTTCGGGCCGCTGCCTGGGGTGTGGCCGGTGTTCGAGACACCGTCGTCGAGATGGGTGTAAAGCGGGGAGAAATGCCTTGGAGTTTCAGTGTTGCCGAGGTGCGCCGAGTAACCCCGACCAGCCCCTAAACCCCAAACCCTAAACCCTCAACCGGAGGTTGCTGATGGGGACCAAGGCACACCGGGGCGGGGGGGGGGGGGAAATGCAGAGATAGAGAGATGAACGTGTAACGGGCGGACCATTGATAGATAGAAATGGGCGGACTCTCCAAATCCTGTAAAAGTAGATGATATCGTGCCCTGGAAAAGAACGACGGACAGAAAGAAAGAAAGAAAAAACAAAAGAGCATCCAGCCCAAAACCCTGAAACCTACACCCCCTAAACCCATTTTAGGGTTTCCAAGGGACTAAGAGAGCAGAGGAACAGGACCAGATAGGGAGTGCGGAGGACCGAACCCGAGATCCCGAAGTCTCCCTGCCCCAGCGCCAAGCCCTCTCGACTCTGAACCCTAAGCCCTCGACCTTAACCCTAAACCCGAAACTCCCAAACCCCCCAAAATCCCCAAAACGCCCTAAACCCCTAAACCCCCTTCACCCTAAGCCCTGAACCTTTACCGCAAAACTTGAAACCCCTAAGCCCTGAGCCCTAAACCCTGAAGCCTGAAGCCTGAACCCTGAAGCCTGAAGCCTAAAGCCTAAAGCCCAAGTTCAGGCTCCAACAGCCAGTTGCCACAGGGCCACTCCTGGAGGGCCCAGGGCTCAGGCAGGTTAGGGTTGCGGGTTTGGGGTTTAGGGTAGGGGGTTTAGGGGGTTTAGGGGGTTTAGGGGGTTTAGGGGGTTTAGGGGGTTTAGGGGGTTTAGGGGGTTTAGGGGGTTTAGGGGGTTTAGGGGGTTTCAGGGGTTTAGGGGGTTTAGGGGGTTTAGGGGGTTTGGGGTGTTTAGGGGGTTCAGGGGGTTTAGGGGGTTTAGGGTGTTTAGGGGGTTTAGGGTGTGTAGGGTTTTTTAGGGTTTTAGGATTTCAGGGTTTATAGGGTTTATAGGGTTCATAGGGTCTATAGGGTTGAGGGCAACGCTTTGAGGGCCTCCACGTGACTTGCTGAGGCTTCGGATTCACGATAGGGCTTTGGCATTCCCCCTTGTTCCAGAACTCGCTTCACGAGACATCATGGCATGGCTTGCAGCACTGCATCAACACCCCGAATCCTACTGGGTTCGACTCTCTTGCCAGAACATGCTAATCGCCGGTGAATAAGAAGACCAGCCTTCCCTCCATCAATCTCTGTCGGAGAAGGTCTAAGCTCAGCAAAGAAGAATGGGCTGCACACGAAACTGACTAGTTGGAAAAGCGGAAGGCCCAATCAAGTGCAACCCACCTTTTCTAACCTGGACCCCCTATGCTTGGAACCCAAAGCGACTCCTGGGCGGCGTTGGGGCAGAGAGCGTGGCTGAGGCTGGCCCAGCCTCAGCCGCACTCTATTTACAGACTTCCTGTTCATTGTTGGTGTTCAGGACTAGAGCCATAATAGTATACATATACATATAGTAGTGTATAGTATATATATATATGTAGTATATAGAGTCTAGGTGGAGTCTCACCCCAGCCGGATTGAATTGACTTGTTGGAGCCTGCTGCGTACTCTAAGGCTCTGCAGTCGTCGCAGGCACACCCGACAACCCGAATCGCAGGGACTTGCAACGTCCACATGTCCTAACTTTGACTCCAGTTCTCTAACCAGGTTCAAACTTCAATCTTAGGGTAGTTACATGGTCCTTTCGCATGGGCCCTTAAATGGGCACCCCTTAAACACCCTTTATATACCCTCTGCAGGCCCAGGGCCCATACGTCAGAACCCTTTAAGGAGCCCTTTAAACACCCTCTATATACCCTCCACAACCCAAGGGCCCATACGTCAGAACCCTTTAAGGAGGGTAAGGGACCATATATTAGGGACCATGATTAAGGAGGGTAAGGGGCCATATGAAGGGACCATGCAACTACCCTTAGACCCTAAGGCACCCGACACCCCTAAGCACCCAATGGCCCCAGTCCCCCGAGCAGCCCCAGAACGAAAAATCCGGAAAGTCTCCCGGAACACGTGAAGCCCTTGGAGCCCCAAAGTCCGAAACCCCAAGCTCTTCTTTTAGGGTTTTTGGGTTTGAGTGTTAGGGTTTAGGGTTTGGGGTTTTTAGGGTTTGGGGTTTAGGCCTTAGGGTTTAGGGTTTAGGGCTCCTCCCCTGTCCTTCCGGCAAACAAGCGGCCCCGGGTGTAGAAAGCCGGGGCGCTGCGAGCAGAGCGGCTGGTGGAACTGCAACAGAAGGATTCAACTTCTGTTCAATGGGTTTAGGGTGGAGTTTAGGGTTTCGGGTTTAGGGTTCAGGGTTCAGGGTTCAGGGTTTAGTTTACGAAAATAGGGGACACCTAATATTAAATTAGACCCCCAAAAAGTAGGAATCCCCTTATAATATCTTATAATCAGTACCCCAAGAAGGTACCCCTAATTTCGGAAACCACCAAACTTCTAGTGGGCTTAGGGTGTTGATCATGTCCTGTTGATCAAGGCCTGCGGCCCTTACCCTTAGGGCAGGCGCGTTCCCTGCTTTGGGGCTGGCGTATCCTGCCAGTTCCGGGCGGTGGAGGTCTGTTTGGGTGGTATCTTTTTCCTTGTTCTAGGTGGGCATACACATAGGGTTAAGGGTTGAGAGTTCTGGGGTTGCTCAAAACTCCACAACTCTACGACGAGCCTAAACCCTAAACCCTAAACCCTAAACCCTAAACCCTAAACCCTAAACCCTAAACCCTAAACCCTAAACCCTAAACCCTCGTGGGGGCCTACTCGGTGCACGGTGCGTGGCTCCGACAGCGTACGGGGCTCCTCCATGGTGCGCGGCTCCATCCTCCGACTGCGGGTGTGACCGCCCGAAAGGGTTTAGGGTTTAGGGTTTAGGGTTTAGGGTTTAGGGTTTAGGGTTTTAGGTTTAGGGTTTCGGGTTTCGGGTTTAAGGTTTAGGGTTTCGGGTTTAGGGACCCCAAAATGCCTCTGAGCCTACAGGGATTCGCAGCACGCATCGTTTTGCAGGTGAGGCATCTCCGGCTGGGCAGGAGGTTCTAGAGGATTTGGGAGTGTTCACTTGGGATGTTCCCCCTTCTACTAACAGTCCTTGATAGGGATGAGAATAGGGGGTACTATCGTCCCTATTAAGGACAACCCTAAACCCTAAACCCTAAACCCTTAGTAGAAGGGGGGAACATCCCCAAGTGTTCACTTATAAGCAAAAACCCGCCGTCAGCTCCAAAGCCACAGGTATCCAGTGGTGCGTTTATAGGCTATAGGGTTCTTAAGGGAGGAGGGGTTCAAGTGGGGGTATGTAATCCAAGCGTGCCTGATACTCCCCGCTACTCCCCAAGCCTCCCTAAGCTTCCCTAAGGTTCCCTAGGTACCTACCCCCAATGAGCCGGCCCCCCCACCCCCCCCCCCCCCCCCCCAACCCTAAACCCTGAACCCTGAACCCTAAACCCTAAACCCTAAACCCGAAACCCTAAACCCTAAACCCTAAACCCTACCCCCCTTAAGAACCCCAGAATGCTGTCCAAGCTTCACCGGAGTCTGCAGCAGTGGAGTCTGCGGCGCCCGTGGTCGAGACTTCAACTCCTACGGCTCTCAGCTCCAAGGGAACGCCAAGAGGGCCACCAAACAACCGAAGGCTCCAAGGTTCCCCCCCGGGTCAGGGTTTAGGGTTTAGGGTTTAGGGTTTAGGGTTTAGGGTTTAGGGTTCAGGGTTCAGGGTTCAGGGTTTAGGGTTTAGGGTTTAGGGTTTAGGGTTTAGGGTTTAGGGTTCAGGACATGTGGCGACCTACTTTAGGGCACTTTAGGGCTTAGGGGAAGGCTACTGGCAGCTCTGGTGCTTGGATGCCTGCGGACAACAGAAGGCTATAATAAGCCCCCCCCCCCAAAAAAAAAAAAAAAAACAGACCTTATCAATCCCAGGCCCAAAGCCAACAGGGATGTCTTCAGAATGCCAAAGCCCTGAAGCCCCTAGACCAAACTCTTCAAGTGCAGAAACTCTCGAAAGGCCCCAAAAAGACACCCAGCCCCACGACCCAGAACCCTGAAGCCCCCAAATTCTGCCCTAAACCCTAACCCCTCTTCCCTAAACCCTAAACCCTAAACATTCTGCCATGACACCTCGATTTCCGCACGCTGGCGTTCAACCTGCGAGCAGCCCCGGCACGGATTCTTCTCAGAAGCTTGTGCGCGTTTGGAATCAAGTAACTACCATACCCCCCAGAAATTTGACATTCGAAGGGATGCTAACACACATTTTTTAAGTCCAAAGCAGCGATTGCATGCAACAGCCTAAGCCAACACCCTAAAACCTAAACGGCCTAGAAGAAGGCAGGCCTCGCGCTCGAGAAGGGAGTTCTCAGCATGGAGGGCCTTCCGGCGGCAGTCTGATGAATATTTGGGAAGTTCTCTCAATTCGGGTCCCGTTTTAGGGGTCCTTTTTCATAAAGGAACGGTAACAGGTGCGAGATTGAACGCGCCTTGGGATTCAGGATTACAGGCCGTTCTTGGCTAGGATTTAGGACTAAACGTGTGCCCCGGCTGCCCTGGTGCCCTACAAACGTGCGTCGATGCCCACGAAGGAGACTGAAGGGAAACACTTCGTGGGCAACCTGCTCGCTCTCCAAACGCCTAATCTCCAAGACAGCACAAGACACAAGGTCAGCACATTCCCCAAGCATGGAGCGACATGTTTCTGCCCATGCTTGCAGACTTGAGAGCTTCGCTACGTGTTCGAACAGACCAGCGGAGGTAAGATGAGTGTCTGAAACGGCTTACATGCGCTGTTTCGCCATCGTGCTGCTCTGCATCGGCGTGCCTACAGAGGGCCTAAACCTGAGAACTTAAAACTGCCCAAATCCTGAAAGCCCTAAAGAACACCTAGCGCCCTAGTGCAGGAGCACCTCAGACTGGTTGTAGAGCAACGGGGCGGACTTGTAGGCTTAAAAAAAGCAAGTCGACCGTGCAATGAAGAGTCCCCAGCTTCTTTGTGCCCGTTTCCTGCACTGGCATGAAGACAAAATTTCATGCGCGAGGCGCAGGGTGCCCCCCCCATAACATCTCTGTTTATTGCTATGATGCTTTTTCTTCTCCTTAATTACTCTGGTTAATTTCATGTTTTTCTTTTGCTTTCAACTCTTTCTCTTTTCTTCTGATTGCAAGTGGCACAAAGCCCCAAACTCTTTCTAGCTTCAGCCAGAGGAGGCATAAACCCAAAACCGCAAACTTCCTGAGTGGCCAACCAGGATCATCCACGAATCGCATCTCTCCTTCATCAGAGCCCAAACCCAAAACCTTTTACGCACGCCCACCTCCTTCAAGGATCGCGCATCCTCGATGGTGGGCCTCGGCGTAGTCGAAAGCTCTGGGTCGAATTGACTTTGCGGAGGCTTGGGAAAAGCTTTCGTGCCGTGGAGTGGGGTACCTTGGGACAAAGTTAACCCAAAAATTGGGGTCATATACCCTATGCTACTATAATTCCTATTGGGGCATGTGAGCCATAAACGCTTTTAGGGTGCATTTGGTCCCCAAGGTAAGGGTTGGGCTGTCAATGGGGAGATGGAGTTCTGAAGCGCCGTGGTGCCCCTCAGAGAGGGTTGCAGCTATTCAAAGCGGCTCTGGCGAGCTTCTCAAGGGTCGGAGCAGAGATCCAGGGCCTGCGGGGTCTGACTTCAGGTTTTGGAAAAGTTTTCTCGTAAGCTACTTTAAGACAGTCGGCAATGTGGCCGTCACTATTTGGCGGTGTGGTCAGAAAGGGAGTCGTGTCTTTTGGGGCTGCAGTTCGTACCTACCCGGGCGTGTTGTGTCCTGCCTAACTTTGCCAGCCTATCTGCTCTTGTCATTTCACTCTTTTCCCGCATGTGCCTTAACCCATTGCAATGAAGCCTTTGTGAAAAGACGGATCAAGCGTGAAGCAAGGTTGATGAGAGGTTTGTGCGCTTTGGCTCTCCACCTACCTGTAATGACGTTGATGGCCCACTTGCTGTCGGAATGAATAATAAAACTCTCAAATCCCTGCTGGTGGGCGTAGAGAAGGGCCTCTATGATGGCCGTCACTTCTCCAGTGTTGTTGGATCTCACCTGTGCTCCCCTGAAGGCGTTGTGGTCGGACTGGGTAATCACCGGCCCGTATGCATCAAGCCAATTTGGGCCTTCCCTTAAGGCACCAACCCCATCCGGCTGGTGTGCTTGCTGTACACTTTTTTGAGAGCCTGAACCATCTGTGTAAAAATGCAGTGTGGTCTGGGGGTCTACTGAGGGTGAAGAGGGGGAACGGACCTCGGTATCGCCAGGTGGAAAAGCAATGGTTTAGTTTCTGGCCCAGGCGGGTCACGTGGGACCTTCAAATAAAAGTCGCGGAGCACTTTCTCTCGGAACGGCATTCTGTTGCGCTCGAGAAACAGCTTTCCACCTTTTTGGCGCATTATCTTCCGTGCTAACTGGGCGGCTGTGTCCATGCAGACTTCTTGTCTTTCAGGATAGTACTGGAACTTTGCAACGTACGCTATGCCATCGAAAGGTGATTTTCGCGTATATTCCTTCCGAAATGTACCGTTTGCCGCACGTCGCCACGATCGAGGTTGCAAAGCACAGCACGCTTTGGTCCATAAGGTGAGTTGAGAGAGACCCCAGGGCGATTTAATTCTTGTTCGAATTATGAGGCATCCCTCACGGTATGCCCAAGCAGCTGGGCGCCATCCCATGAGGCGTCAGGCTCGGTCGTGACACGCTGCCACAAGAGCTTGGAAGTTGCGCCCCACCGCGCATCCATCCGAGCAAGAATGTCCTTGGGGTCAAGATCAAGGTTCGCACCAATATTGCCATCATCGCCACCGCATAAAATCGTCAGCTCCTGTAATACTTCATCTGGCGAAAGACCAGTGAGTGACGAGATTGCGTCGACAACCATCAATGCGTTTTGTGGCTCATTGAAGCCCGTGACAGTCATCGAGCCTGTCATGCCGCCTGTGACTTTTGGGTATCTTTCAAGCGTGTGCACGTTAGTTGAACCCTGCGCCCATGCGCTTGAGTTTCGTCTCAATGACTTTCTCGAGCCTTGGCACGTCCTCTGGCGAGACGTTCTCATAGCCGGGTGCCAGAAGGTACGCATGGGCCTTAGCATTCATTTCAGTGAGTCTAGAGTCCATGGCAGTCTGATCAAAGGAAAACTTCACACGCTTTGGGCCGCGGAACTGAAGCTTGGCCTCAAGTGCCTGTGTGATGAATGGCGTGCCTGACATAGTGAATGAATCAGGCCAGCAAGCCTTTGACGCCTTGTCTGGGCCGAGAAATAGCACGCCATCACTCACGCGTTGATGCAGCGCCTGATACACCACAGTTCGTGCTTTTTGTGGGTTGGCAAGCATTTTGTCTTGTGAATCCTTGTACTTCTTCGTAAACGTGCCTGCCCACGTTGGCTCAGGCTCTTCCTCAGCAAGATCATCGGTGGCCAACTCTTCTAGCACGTCAAATAGACCGATTCGCTTGAGGTCTCGAATGCGCCGCAATGGGCGGCGCAACCCTTTTACGAGCGTGCCTTCTAAGAATGGACCAGGAGACACTCGCTTGTTCAGGTTCGAGATGACACGCTTCACAGGCCAGAGAAGATAACCCGAAAACCGTGCAGCATAGGTCCTGCGAAAAGCCTCCGTAAGCCTTCGGAGTTCATGCTCCGGTATTGCCTCGTGAGGCACATGTTGGCGAGTTGCATACCTTTCTAGAGATGCAGCTTGATAAAGGCGGGAAGAAAACTGCGCTGTGTCGACACCTTGTCGAGCCCCGAATTCGCGGAGGAAGGTATTCGTGTGTTCGTCCATGATTGAATCAACGTACGGATTGGTGGCGAGGCATCTTTTATAGGAGCCCGTAGCCTGATCCAGCTTGCTGAATTTTGGTGGTCAAGTACTCTGATAACCGCTCATAGGTCCAGCTCTCGCCTCGCCAAGTTACCGCTGGCATGCTGGTAGCACCGAACGCCACGGTTTAGGGTTTAGGATTTAGGGTTTAGGGTTTAGGGTTTAGGGTTTAGGGTTTAGTGTTTAGGGTTTAGTGTTAAGGGTTTAGGGTTTTGGCTAAGGATGGTCCCTCTCCGCCCCGGGAGCACACATCTCCGCGATGCCAGGGCCTTGGGGCGAAGGCCTGAACCCCTAAACCCTAAACTCTAAACCCAAAAGCCAAAACCCTAAAGTCGCAAGACTCGGATGCGGCTTTTGTGCGACTCACAGGTTGTACAAAGGCGCACGGCTTTGGTGATTTACTGGCCTTAAGGCATTCCCTCCCCCCACAACACCATGAAAGTCTGTGGGAAACTCGGAATTGAACCTGAGCAAAACTTGACCCACCCTTCGAGAATACCTGAAGGCAGAGGGTACCCTAAACCCGAAACCCTAAACCCCAAACCCTATAAACCCTAAGCCGTCACTGCAACTCTCTACGCTCTGCAAAACCTGATAAGCCGTGTAAACCCTAAACTTCTCGACTTCTCCACTGGGGACACGTGCGGAGCCCCTGCCTCAGTCAAAAAGACCAATCGACACGACACATGGAGCCCAGGGACTCTTCCGACTCTGAAGGTTCTGCGAGGATGACGGTTCTTGGTAGAGGTTTCCAGATTTAGAGTAATCAGGGATTTGTGGCCTTGTGTCCTTCTGTGAGCTTCAGCTGGGGCGGACAACGCGCTCTGAGGAGAAATACGCCAGACATGCCTAACTTCTGGTAGATACCCTATTCACTCCTTACCTTTTAAATATTGAAGTTGTACAGTCTTTTCCATATCTTGTAGGCGGTTCACCAATCTTGTTCTTGGAAAAAGCCTTCTAATATTCATTCATGCGGCTCTTCCAGGAGCTAGACCGCTGTCATCCTATTCACAGGGTCAACCATAATAATACTGTAGGACCAGTGAGTGAATAACCGAACTAAAAAGAACCACCATTGCCAGGTTCGCCCGTGAAAGCACCATTCCTGTCTTCTGTTTCGTCCACTCTCTTTAATATCAAATCGCGCATGCATTACATGTCTTTGCATCTAATATTAAACTGAGCTCTCTTCACATCTTCAATTCTATCAATGGTCCCCTCCACGGTGCTCGTGTTTTCGGTATCCTCGCAAGATGGTCTAGCAAGCCTCTGCTCTCTCTCATGTGGCAGGACTTCGCATGGGCTCCTGTGGCTCTTCTTTGGTCACCGAGGGGCCCGCCTCTGCTCTTTCAAGCTTCAATGAGCAGAAGTGCACTCTTATCCCTGAAGCCCCTAGACCCTCGCGAGATATTCGTGCGCTACAGTGCACTCTGTAGTTTAGGAAAGACTTCAGCACATGGTTGAACAAAGTCAGAGGCAGCCTAAACACAGCGAAGTCCTAACCATGAGCTTGAAGCTGTGGCGGAGCCCTATTCTGGGGTAAGGGCGTTGTCTGCGAGCGCTTCCTGGACTGTGGGGTGCCAAGTAGGATCATAGAGGGGTCGGAATACGTACTCCTCATATTCCCTTAGGGTCCCTTTGCAATTATACGATGGTAACCCCCCCCGCGCAGTCTGCACAGGCCTCTCTGTGGAGGATCAGCTTGGGGTTTAGGGTTTAGGGTTTAGGGTTTAGGGTTTAGGGTTTAGGGTTTAGGACTAAAGTGACTACAGTGACTACAGGACGCGTGAGAGGTCTGTTCGCCACTTGGCGGGCTTTTTCGAGTTGCAAGTCATGGAACCCTAAACCCTAAACCCTAGACCCTAAACCCGAAACCCGAAACCCTAAACCCTAAACCCTAAGCCCCGCACGTTGCAGCTTGAATAGCAACCGTTCTCCGGGGTATGAAGTCATGCAACCAAGGTCTCAAGCTTAAGGTACGGGTACGGGTTTCCGGTGTTTCCCGGTAGGGTTACAGCCCCAGCGGACACAGTAAGCTGCAGAGCCCGCCTCGTGGCGAGTCCCCAAAACCCTGTTTTCCCAGGCCCCCAAACAACACAAGAACCACAACAAAGAGGCTTCCCTAAACCCTAAACCCTCAACGCAAAACCCTAAACCCTAAACCCTAAACCCTCAACCCTCAACCCTCAACCCTAAACCCTAAACCCTCAACCCTAAACCCTAAACCCTAAACCCTAAACCCTAAACCCTAAACCCTAAACCCTAAACCCTAAACCCTAGGCGGCCCCCGTTCGGTCCTCGATGCCCCAGGACCTCCATCGTGCAGCAAACAGTGCTTCAGGTTTTTGGGCCGTTGAGGACGGTTGGGATGTGTGGTTTAGGGTTTAGGGTTTAGGGTTTAGGGTTTAGGGTTTAGGGTTTAGGGTTTAGGGTTTAGGGTTTAGGGTTTAGGGTTTAGGGTTTAGGGTTTAGGGTTTAGGGTTTAGGGCTCCGGGTTGAAAGTGCTAGGATCCCCAATAACCTAGGAATAATAAGGTCTCCCTTTTTGGTACAAGGTAGCTTTATGAGGAGCCCAAAGCCCCAAAAAGGGAAAAAGGGCCCACTGAAAGACCTAGCAAGCCCAAAAAAGCAGGCTTGATTCTAGAGCTTTTGGACGGGTGTCTTGTTGGGGTTTAGCCCTTAATCCCAAAACCCCCTTCGGTGTGGCGCTCTAGGCTCTATAAGCTTTAGGGGACCAGCGCATATTCACCATGCTCCAGAAAAACCATCTCTTTCACCGTGTCGGGTTCTCGCGCTTCAGGGTCTAGCGCCCAGGGTACAAAAAAGCCCTACAGCCACTATTTGCTTAAGAACCCCTCCCCGCAAAAGAAAAAAAAACAAAACACAATGACACATTCTTCCGTTTACATAAGGGCAATGTAGGGGCTATTTTGGGGTTCTTCAGCAAATAGTAGATCGCCGCAGAAGCCACCAACCTTCTAGATCTGAAGCTAAGATCCCGGCAGCCCCTCCGAAAAGCTCGAGCTCGCGGAGCCTCGATGCTGAATTTAGCCTAAAGCAGATATTGGGGTTTACGAAAATAAGGGGACCACTAATATAGACCCCCAAATAGTAGGGAAGAAGGTACCCCGATTTCGGAAACCTCCACATTTCGTTCACCTTTTATCTGTGGCAGGAGACTATGGTGGACAAGGGCTTTAACTGGCTACATGTCTTGCATGCACATCCGACACTGGGAGCCTCTACGGGCTAAGCAGGTCGAGTTTGAACCGGCACCCTCAACTTCGAAACCCTAAGCCACCTCCCCTGCCAGGTGCAACCGCAAAATGTCCGGGCACCCCTCAAATCGGGGGCCCCCCGACACCCCAACAAGCCCTGGACCCTGGGCCCTAAACCCTAAACCCTACAAACCCGAAACACTGCAAACCCTAAACCCCAAACCCCAAACCCCAAACCCCAAACCCCAAACCCTAAACCCCAAACCCTAAACCCTAAACCCTAAACCCCAACCCCCAACACCCTAAACCCTACAAGGCTGTTGGTCTCAGGCACGGGCCTTGGGCCTCTCGGGGCCTTCCTCGGGCCAAGTCATGGGGTGGCCCAGAAATGCCGAAAAAATGTGGGGCCCTTACAAAGGCCATTTATGACTTGGAGCTCCATTAGCAGGATTTAGGGTTTAGGGTTTAGGGTTTAGGGCTTAGGGTTTAGGGTTTAGGATTTGGGGTTTTCGGGCTCGCGGGGGTGAAGGCTTTTTGTTAGGGGGGGCCATTCGGCTTTTGGATTTGGCGTAGTCAGTTTGCGTCTGCGTGTTGCCTGGCTTCGGCCATAGAATTTGAGATCTACGTGTTTCAGGAGCTCAAATAAGCCCGATTGCATGTGGGCGGGTTGGTTGCGGGAGAGGGCATGGTGGAAGCTTTCTGCGCTTTGAAACCCCATGAAACCTGAAAACCACCGCAGAAAGGGTTCCTCTTCGGGCTTATATAGGGTCCTCTCACAATTCCCCGAAAAAACTCCGGGCCCTACATCCTTTCCCTAGACCTGGCAGGATCTTCCGAAAGTGCCCAGACAAAAGTCGAACACCGAATCGGGCACGAATCCGGCATGAGGAGTCCACAACAACATGGGATTTTCCGAGCAGAGGGGTACCCTTCTTGGGGGTCCCTTTCAGGGATTCTGATTCTATTCCCCTAAACCCTAAACCCTAAACCCTAAACCCTAAACCCTAAACCGGGGTTTAGGGTTTAGGGTTTAGGGTTTAGGGTTTAGGGTTCTATTTGGGGGGATAGAAGGGCGTGCCCCTATTTTGGGAAGTGCCCATATCAGAAGCGCTTGACCCTTCCGAGCCGGAGGGCTCCTAAACCCTAAACCCTAAACCCTAAACCCTAAACCCTAAACCCTAAACCCTAAACCCTAAACCCTAAACCCTCAACCCTCAACCCTCAACCCTCAACCCTCAACCCTCAACCCTAAACCCTAAGGCGCCTGTGGAGTCGCTTGTCGCAGGTCCCGGCCTCGCCTCCAGGAGTTTGGGCCCCCCTATAAAGGGATCAATAAAGGGTTTAGGGTTTAGGGCTTCGGGTTTAGCTCACTACCCTGCTAACACAGTGCGCAGATAACGACAAGGATTCGTAGTTCTTTCGAAGCACTTCCTCTTGATGGCGTTGATGCTGTTTAAAGCAAGCTTGCGCGAACCTAAATCGAAGGGTTGAGCAGACCCCTTCCTTTTGAGTTTAGGCAGGTCTGGCAAGATTGCTTCGGTTTCCTTTTCGGCGTCGCGCAGCGCCATCGGCCATGCTTTCTTGCCCAACCCAAACCCCCTGAACTCAACACGCTCAACCCCCAAAGCCCAAAATCCTCAATCTGGAGCCTTATGGCCCTCATGCTCTCATGCGCTAAACTCCTGAGAACTCGAGGGCGCTGCGACCTCGGACATCTTGGCGGACATGCCTCAGCGCGAGCTGCTGATCAGCTTTCTACGCCGATGTGCCATGTACGATTTAAGGTTTTGGGTGGGTTGCTCCAAAACCTATATAAACCCTAAACCCTAAACACTGCGCGGTTCCAACGACACAAGTAAGGAGGATGGGGTTGCTGTGAATGCGCAGCACCCGCGGCCCAATTCCGTGGCCCTCGCCTAGCGCAGCTCTCGTTCTGGATCGGTTGCAGACTTTGGGGGTCACGGATTTTCATAGCAAAATCAACTGGCGTCGTCGTGACAAGTCGTGCCCTCGTCTCAATCCTTTTCATCTCTTCACGCTTGCGCTCTCGCCTCGGTCCTGTGGGCATACTCCGCGTGAAGTAGAGAGGGCTACCCCGGCTTATGGGCCTCGGACCGTGCTCTCTCCCCGCGGTCCAAAGCCCTGCTCGGGAAGCATCGAAGTCGGGCTTTGAAAGAGTGCTCCCACTTACGTGCCGTGACACATTCCGTGATCAACATCGCGCTCCCACCTCGGCTCCGTGCGCATCCCGCCTGCGTCCCCCACGCACACCCCCGTGGTTTGAATGGCTCTCCTGCCTCCGGCCCGTGAAGTGCCGAACTGTTGTGTCACTTTTTGGGCCATGGATCCTGCTCCCCCGTAAGTTGCGCTTGCCATGCACCGTCGTCGTGGCGATAAAATGCCAGGGAGAGGCGTCTCCATTCCGCAAAGCTTGACGCGCACACAACCCTCACAGGGTTCATCCTGAACATTCCTATAGGACCTCTACGGCTATCTGCCTTCAAGGGTTGTGTTGTTTCGTTCCGCAGCCCTGTGCCAACAAAGAACCCAGAAGGACTGCCTGGCAGTCTTGTGAGGTCCATGACCTTCGCAGTGTTGTGAAACCTTCAGGAACATTTGACACTAAATAACTTGACTTTTTGCGCCTAACGCGCCCCAACAAGGTGTCAAAGACGCTGAAACACCTAAGGAGCTGAAGGAATTCTGAAGCTTCAAAGCTTGGAGGATCTCTCAAAGCAGAATGAGCTCCCACTTTCCGATTTCGCCACCCCCCCCCCCCCCCCGCCCGCCCAAGCATAAACCGTAGAATGGTTTAATCAGCTATAGGGTTGAGGGGGCTAGCGTGTATGCCCGAATGCCGCACAGGTCTACCACCCTAGGCTCTCAAAGCCACTTTGTTGGATGTTGTAGAATGCCTCAATCTGGGGCCTAAACTCATGAGACTCAACGAAGTCTTAAGCCTCAAAAATGTTAAGCTCTTGACACTTATCAGTTCAGAGTTCACCTTCGCCGCTGTAGGGTGGGGCTGTTAGGTTTAAGCCCGGCAGCTCGAGCCATTTGCAAGTCTGCGCAGTGTTTAGAGGTGACAAGGGACGGACGGTGGAAAGCGAATACGCTTGTGAAGCCTTGATTGCAGATTCGAGGGATCCCTAAGCGCACCCTCAAGCCTCCATTTAGCAAGACATGGCCCTTTTTCTTTTGCCGGTCCTCCGGTGACGCACGCCTCAACAGCGGGAGTGACATGCGTGGGATCGCCAAGCACGGATCCCAGAAGACAAAAGTTGGGGCAACTTCGGATCCCGGTGTGGACATTGCAGGGTTCCGGCCATGTCAACAGCATAGCAGAAAGCTACAACACATTCCGGCAAAACAGAAATGCTCAGGCATGTCCACGAGCCTAGTCAAGGCCAGGCTCAAGAAACCATACGCCCTGAACCCTACCCCCCCTGACGAGAGGCGCAAGGCACCTCATGGGCAGGGCTTTGAGGGGGGAGGGCGCAAAGACCTTCGTGGCCACTCTCAGACGACGAGGGCACGCTGAGCCTCCTCACCGACTTGGCCTCCAAGGTTTCGAGGTCTCCCTAAACCCTAAACCCTAAACCCTAAACCCTAAACCCTAAACCCTAAACCCTAAACCCTAAACCCTAAACCCTAAACCCTAAACCCCAAACCCCAAACCCTTTGCCAAAAGCACAAAACCCTAAGCCTTAGGCCCTAACCCTGAGCCCTAAGCCCTAAACCTTGTTGGGGTTGGGCCTTGAAGGTTCAAGGATTGAACAGGTACGATCTACCGATTTGGGGCGGCGTGTTGGATGGTTCTAGGGAGGCAAGTCCCACTCCTCCCTTACAGAAAACGTGAAAAGGCAGGCGGGGGGGGGGGGGGGGGTGGGGGCATGTGGAGCCTGGCAGCCTGCCTGGAAACCGAAAATTGCGCAGGCCTCCCGCCCTAGTGACCCACCCAGGGACCCCGAAAGACGCCCTAAGGAAGACCTTAGACACTCTGTGTTCGAAGTCTGCGCAGAACTTTGGAAGGTTCAGGATTCAAAGCCAGTGCTGAGTCCGGACAGCTATTCATTCAACCCTGTAACTGTAGGGACCCAAGAGCCACCCAATAGAGCCTTGCATGGATGTGGTTTTTTAGGGGCCCGTGAGACTAAGCCACAGTTGCCACAGTTGCCACAGTTGCAAGCTTCAGTGGCAGGTTCGAGCACGTCGTATCTCAGCCAACTAAAGGGGGGCGGCTGTCTCCATCAACTGCCTAACCTGCATAGCAATTAAATCAACCAACCCTCTGGGAAGCCCTGCCCTGCCTCTTAAATTCTTGGGTCGGCCGCCCGTGCCGGAAAGGACTTTGCGGGTTTTTTCGGGGTTTAGGGTTTAGGGTTGAAGGTTAAGGGTTTAGGGAGGCGACGTTTATGAAGGGCAGTGGCGGGAAGTCGAAACACTGGTGAAGAGACACCTGAGTCCACAATCAAAGCAACGCTACTCCAGTCCGCAGTACCCATCTGAAACGCCCTTGCCGTGCTCCCACGCGCCTAGAAGCGACCCATTCAGGCACGCTCGCAAGAAGTCACCAGCCGTGATGGGGGGGTACCTTGGCTTCCCCCCTCACATTGGGCTAGTTGCGTTCTCCTTCGGGCCGTGTTTGGTGACCAAGTCTTGTTCTCGGGGCTGAGAGGTACGTGTCCTTGATTCCCAAAGCCTCCAAATTCCCAGAAGCCTACTTGTCCAGTAACCTGGGGGAACTAAAGGTTAACCTTTGGGATTATAAAGGGATTATACTACCCCACAAAGGTTAAAGGCTCCCTACTCTACTACTAGGGATTCAAGGTGGGCTTGGGCGCCCTTTTGGAGACAATTTGAACCTTGGCGGACCACATGAACCCCAAAGGGGCTTGGGGCGTCCTTGATTCCCAAAGCCTCCATATTCCCAGAAGTACTAGGAAGACCCCCAAGCCTTAAACCCCAAATCCTAAACCCTAAACCCTAAAACCTAAACCCTAAACCCTAAACCCTAAACCCCAAACCCTAAACCCTAAACCCTAAACCCTAAACCCTCTCCATGTCACAGGCGCTTAGTGTCATCTGCCTTCGCCGAGGCTGCAAACTCCTCAGGCTAGGGCTCGCAAGGCTGGGACCGTCCCAATCCTAACTTCAACAGGCCTTAGAGCACAAAATGTCGAGACCCTCAAAAATGAACCCTAAAAGGGTTTATGGCTCATATACCCTGATAGGAATTATAGTAGTATAGGGTATATGACCCCCAATTTTAGGGTTCATTTCAACCCCCAAGGTGCTTGCCCAACTTCGCAATCACGAGCCGCGACTTCCCTCCAGACCCAAAATCGCGAAACCTTGAGCCCTAGAATCCGTAGAGTCCCCACACCATGGGCTTCCAAGGGATTAGGGTTTAGGGTTTAGGGTTTAGGGTTTAGGGTTTAGGGTTCAGGGTTTAGGGTTTAGGGCTTCCAACCTGTCCCTTCCACGCACACCTAAGAGTAACCTACTAGGAATACAGGGGACGCCCTTGCTTTGGGCTTGAAGGGGAAAGGGAACCTAAACACTAAAAAGTGAACGAGGGCCTGCTCTGGGTCCTAGACACGCACACACACAGACACACTAAACCCTAAACCCTAAACCCTAAATCCTAAACCTTAAACCCACACCTCTTGGTCTTGGCAGGTTCGGAATGGCCCAACGATTATTACGTCCGACTACTCCGTGCTGGTGGTGATTTCAGGATACATCGTTATGGGCTTTATGGAACCCTCTAAGCGCTCAAATCCGATAGATAAACAGCGCTGGAAGCCCAAAGACCTGAACCCCAAAACCCCCTAAACCCTAAACCCTAAACCCTAAGCCCTAAACCCTAAACCCTAAACCCTAAGCCCTAAACCCTAAACCCTAAACCCCGAACATGCTGATCCCTGCCCAGTGCTGCCGCGGAGTCTGGCAGGACCTCGACCAACTCCTTGAGGGGCTTTGCGGGCTGAGGGGCTGTGGCTTAGGATCCTGGCACGTGTTTCCTAGGTTTAGGGTTTAGGGTTTAGGGTTTAGGGTTTAGGGTTTAGGGTTTAGGGTTTAGGGTTTAGGGTTTAGGGTTTAGGGTTTAGGGTTTAGGGTTTAGGGTTTAGGGTTTAGGGTTTTAAGCTCTTTGGGCTGCAATGCTTGGTCTGAAGGATGCACGCTGTTCCAAAGCAGGGCCGAGGCAGCAGAAGGATTTTAACCTCACGTCCCTGTGATCATCCCCGTAAACCCTAAACCCTAAACCCTAAACCCTAAACCCTACCGTGCATTTAACTGTGAGGCTCCGTGGAGTCCGGATCGCAGAAGAAGGCGATGGAGTATCCTGGCCGCTTGGACTTTCAACTTTCGGCCCCTAGGCCCTTAAAATTAGGGTTTAGGGTTTAGGGTTTAGGGTTTAGGGTTTAGGGTTTAGGGTTTAGGGTTTAGGGTTTAGGGTTTAGGGAATTGCAACGGAGATGCATATTTTCGGGCTTGGGCTCTGACATCAGGGGGCTGTCCGCTTCGCCATGGTATCAAGGTATGGATGTCGTTGAGGCTCACGGATCCAGGAGGCAATCGCCTTCCCTACCTCATTCCTTGCTCACCTCACTCGTGAATTCCAAAGCAAAGTGGCGGCTTTAGCAGATCCGACTGCTACAAGCTGGGACGCCCTCCATCTACAGGCAAAAGAATCGTTCAGATACCCTCAGCACCAACCCTTTTGAGTGAGTGTTTCACAACCTTTCACTTCCAAGCTGGTCTCCCAAATTCCTAAGCCAAGACTCGCTCGTTGTTCGTCGAGACCACACGGTGAGGAGTGGCCTTCACAGAAAAGGCAAGGGGAAGGCAAAGGAAGCCGGATAGTTGTGCTGTTCTCACAGGTCCTAAGCCCCAAAATCCTTTGCAAAGACAGTTGGCCTTAGTACACGACCAGGCTAGACTAGGGCTTTAGCCTTCCAACCAGCCATTTCGCCGCAGGAAAGCCACTTTGCCATGACCCAACCATGTTAACGTTCAGGGGATTCAATTCAATCTGATTTGATGAGCCTCATGGAAACTAGGATTGCCAAGTATGTAAAACATAAGCATATATATATATATATGTATAGTATCATAGTTCGCACAGATGCGCTTAGGTTTTCGGGCCTCATCCTGGAACCGTGTAGCATCCCCGTACAGTCAAAACATCGTCAACCTACAGAAAGGCCCCAAAAACCCTAAACCCTAAACCCTAAATCCCAGAACTCAAGCAAGGCAGCCGCATCACTCTGGGCTGTAGGGAGGGCAGACATCTAAAGGCACGCCCGGAGCGAAGCGCATGAGGATTCTGCTGTAGGGGTGTTTGGGATATCGTTCGGCGTTAAACCCTAAACCCTAAACCCTAGACCCTAAACCCTAAACCCTAAACCCTAAATGCAAGGGCTTGAGGGCATCAAGCCCTGGAGGGCTCCAAGGAGAGCTCCAAAGGCGCCTTCACGCGATCGTTGCACCAGCGTGCCAGCAGGGCACCGGTGTTGATCAAAATCTCGGCAGGCCGGAGGCGAGAATTTGACATGGTTTAGGGTTTAGGGTTTAGGGTTTAGGGTTTAGGGTTTAGGGTTTAGGGTTGGTTTCGAAAAGGGGGATTGGGAGCTTGGCTTCAAGACGTGTAAGGTTAAGCTTCTCTAGAATCGTTAAGGTGCGGGATGGGATTCCGTAAGATTCCCCTGAGCCTTCAGTGCTAATCCCCCAAACCCTGAGGGTGTTACTCTTCCACGTCTTTCAGGGCCCGGTGCACACTAAACCTCATTAAGCCTTCAACTCTGATACAATAGCGTAGTGGTCTTCGTAGTTGCCGTCGTGGTGGTCATCGTCATCGTCATCGTCATCGTCGTCGTCGTCGTCGTCGTCGTCGTCGTCGTCGTCGTCGTCGTCGTCGTCGTCCTCGTCCTCGTCCTCGTCCTCGTCCTCGTCGTCGTCGTCGTCGTCGTCCTCGTCCTCGTCCTCGTCCTCGTCCTCGTCGTCGTCCTCGTCCTCGTCCTCGTCGTCGTCCTCGTCCTCGTCGTCGTCCTCGTCCTCGTCCTCGTCCTCGTCGTCATCGTCGTGATTGTGGTCGTTGTGGTGATTGTGGCCGTGGCCGTGGCCGTGGCCGTGGCCGTGGCCGTGGCCGTGGCCGTGGCCGTGGCGGCCGTGGCCGTGGCGGCCGTGGCCGCCGTGGCCGCCGTGGCCGTGGCCACCGCCGCCGCCGTCTGGGCGAAATGATTCTTTGCATTCCTTTTGCCCACGCCCTGCCCACTGGCTAGCAGCACTCTGACGACAGGACACACTGGCCGTAAGGGTTGCCGGCATACAGGAGAAAATGACAGGCGAACATCATCCCCCACCCCCCTCCTTCGACATTGGACGCGCAACATCCACCCACATGCACAGCTTCGCTGCAAGTGTGCGTCCAAGGCCCGGGCCACCACTTCCAGCTGGAACTCCATTTTGCCAAACATGTTTCATGTCCAAGGGCAGCTCCAACTTTGCTTCGGATTGTTAAACACAACCACGCGCCGAAACATCACAACATTGTGCCGTGCCTGGCGCACAAGTGGCTAGCCACCAGGCCCCCGGTTAGGCGCTTGTCATGCAAGTATGCAAGAAGCCCACTTTGATGTTAGTTTGCCTTCCTCCCCCTCCGGTGGGCACGACAAGCTTTCCTGAAAGTTTAGGTTTCCCGCCTCACTTGAGCCGTGCGGTCTCAAAGCTCGCATCGTTCTGAACGATGCGACTGACAACCTAAAGCCTTTGCAAGAAGGCATCAAAGTGCTGGGACGCGCTGGCCCGAAGGGTTGCCAGCATGCAGGAGACAAGGATATCAAACACTGAATACCACCCTAATATAGGAGCCTTGATAATTAGAGTAGGATTTTGGGGGATATTGTAGTATAATGATATTCGGGAATACTATTAGTAAGTGTTCCGACCCCTATAGTACACTTAGTTAGTTTCTACTTTACCATGCACAGCAATGAAAATTCAAGTCGGGGGTCGGGGGGCCTCTGAAACTGTCTCAACCCTAGGGCCCAAGCGCGAAACTACCGATGCCACCGTGCTGCTGTGTTCTTCTTTCCATGAGCTGGCATCCAGCCACCTCCAGCTGATTGCTACGAGGCGTGCTTCTGGCTTTGGACTTCAGGGTTGAAGGTCCTAGGGTGTAGGGTTTTAGGGTTAGGGTTTTAGGGTTTTAGGGTTTTAGGGTTTTAGGGTTTTAGGGTTTTTAGGGTTTTAGGGTTTTAGGGTTTTAGGGTTTTAGGGTTTTAGGGTTTTAGGGTTTTAGGGTTTTAGGGTTTTAGGGTTTTAGGGTTTTAGGGTCTTAGGGTCTTAGGGTTTTAGGGTTTTAGGGTTTTAGGGTTTTAGGGTTTTAGGGTTTTAGGGTTTTAGGGTTTTAGGGTTTTAGGGTTTTAGGGTTTTAGGGTTTTAGGGTTTTAGGGGTTTAGGGTTTTAGGGTTTTAGGGTTTTAGGGTTTTAGGGTTTTAGGGTTTTAGGGTTTTAGGGTTTTAGGGTTTTAGGGTTTTAGGGTCTAGGGTTTAGGGTTTAGGGCTAGGCGGGGCCATAAGAGACCCACGCTTTTTGGACAGTTTAGCTCTGCTGCCCTCAGAATCCCCTGTAAATACCGGTGTTTCCTTGGTTTCGCCCATCACCTCATCCCCGCAATTTTTCTCTAAAATCATCCTGCAAATTTTTTGGCATCCGTAGACTATACTGGTGTTTGTGGGTTTTTGCACTACTTCGCATTTTCGACGTGTCCTAAACTAAGCCCTGTCTTGCTTACATCCGCTTCTGCCCAGCCCTGGGTCTAAATAACACGTTTGCTTCACCATAGTTAGAAGAGAGCATCCATGGCCCAACCATGATGACGTCCATAGTCTGATCCGTTCTGGGAAGAGAGCATCCATGGCCCAAGCCTGATAATAACCATGGTCTACATCGTCTAATCCGTTCCGAGAAGGTTAAACCTTCTGTGCAGAAATGGCTGGAAGTTCTTGTTTTTAGGCGCACTGGGGAGCAGAAAGGCTTCATTTCTCAACACTAAAGGCTGCGACCTAAGTCCTGCACCTCATGTTTGCTGGTGGGGCCACACTTTTGCGCGGGTTCCTTGTGGACCCGCCAGGGTTTAGGGTTTAGGGTCTCAGGATGCAGGTGGTTCAGGACTTGTGGGTGTTTTGGGGCCAGGCTGGGCTGAGTATGAAGCTCAGGGCTTGTAAAGTTCTCATGGCTGAAGCTGTCGTGATCACTGCCGTGAGATTGGAAGGATCTCACGCCATGAGGCTGACTTGCCGTGCCAACCACTGTCGCAGAGAGCGCGTCGAAGTCATTCGTGTTCTATGGCTAAGTTCTATGGCTAAGTTCAGGTCAGAGAGCACAGTGAGCAGTGCAGATGCTTCCCCCAAATTTTCCGTTTCTTGTTACGGAAAGCCCCCCCCCCCCCCCGACTTGCGCCGCAGAATCGCACCTTGAATTTCTTTAAGTAGGAAAGAGGCGCTGACCCCAAACCCCAAACCCGAAACCCGAAACCCGAAAGCATAAACCCTAAACCCTAAACCCGAAACCCTAAACCCCCTGCCTTCCGGCCGCCTTGCTTCGAGACCCGGCGAACCATCCTCGAGGAGCAGCCTCGGGGAAAACTGTCCTCTCTGCTCTCTGGGGCACAGCCCGAAGACATGCCCAAACCCTAAACCCTAAACCCTAAACCCTAAACTTAAACGTAAACCCTAAACCCTAAACCCTAAACCCTAAACCCTAAACCCTAAACCCTAAACCCTAAACCCTAAACCCTAAACCCTAAACCCTAAACCCTAAACCCTAAACCCTAAACCCTAAACCCTAAAACAGCAACAGTGCACGGACAAGTATGGATTGAAGGAACAGCGGGTTTGGGCCAGAGCAATTTACAGCGAAGGGGGGCCCCTCTCTGAGGACAAGTTGGGATGCCGTTCCACGAGGGTGGAGCAAGTTTAGGGTTTAGGGTTTTAGGGTTTAGGGTTTAAATATTCAATGTCGACTGTTTGACTGTGTGAGGGAGCGGTCCACCACACTAAAGAGGGCTGAGTGTCAATGAGTCGAAACTCGAAGCACTGACGAGGAACAAAGTCACGGCCCCGAAGTCCGTGTGCTCGCCGCAGGGGATCGCTGAGGTGTCGTCGGTTTCGCTTTTGGAGGCCTTGACAGGGCTTAGGGTTTAGGGTTTGGGGTTTAGGGCTTATAAGGGTTAGGATTTAGAGCTTGCAGGTGAGTCAACCCCTAAACCCCTAAACCCTAAACCCTAAGATAATGACACAAAGGAAGCACACGTTTGTACTTGAACCCCCAAGTCCCGAAGCCCCTCAACCCCGCAACACCCATCCCAATGCCTCTCAACCCAAAGGCTCCACGAAGGTCTCGAGGATCTTAGGGTCTTAGGGTCTTAGGGTCCTAGGGTCTTAGGGTCTTCGGGTCTTCGGGTCTTAGGGTCTTAGGGTCTTAGGGTCTTAGGGTCTTAGGGTCTTAGGGTCTTAGGGTCTTAGGGTCCTAGGGTCGCAGGGTCTTAGGGTCTTAGGGTCTAGGGTTTAGGGCTTGGGGTTCAGGGCTCAGCGGCTGAAGTCTTCTGGCTTAGGCTGAAGGGTGCAATTGGCGGCTCTCAAAACCGAAAATGCTTTCCCCACACCCAGCAGAGATCTCGAGTAAGTCTGAGGGACAGGATAGTGGATCATTCGCAGCGTGGTGAGGTCCCAGGTGTTCACTGATTGGGCGAACTTGGCCGGATTCCTGAGCATGATGCCCGATGGAATGCCCCTTCAGATACCCCCGAGCCCCTAAGCCCTAAGCCCAAAACCCTAAACCCTAAACCCTCAACCCTAAACCCTAAACCCTAAACCCTAAACCCTAAACCCTAAACCCTAAACCCTAAACCCCCAAGGCTTGCTGGGCTTGGGGATCTCGAGGTTTTGAGGCTGGCCGGTCTTGAAAGTCGCAGCAGGTGTGGCTCAGTGTTGAGTCCGCAGGCCCAGGGTTTAGGGTTTAGGGTTTAGGGTTTAGGGTTTAGGGTTTAGGGTTTAGGGTTTAGGGTTTAGGGTTTAGGGTTTAGGGTTTAGGGTTTAGGGTTTAGGGCGCTGAAAGGGGTTCTGGGGTCTTGCCCCCCTCCTCCCCCTCTCTCGCCGGCTGTGGGTGGTGGGTGGGCTTAGGCTTCGGGGAGCAGAGCAACCGACAAAATGACCAAAACCGGGGTTTAGGGTTTAGGGTTTCGGGTTTAGGGTTTAGGATTCAGGGTTTAGGGTTGATGTCCGAAACCTCAACCTTATGCCTTATCCACCCCATGCCTGAAATGTGGCTTTAGCCCCACAGGCAACTACAAGCAACCTCCGTGGCCTTCGCGAGATTTTGGAAGCCCCTACTAAGGCAACCCTCAAACACCCCTTGAACTTCCAATTGACACCCCACCCGCCCCCCCCCATTCCCATATCCCCATCTGGTTTAGGGTTTAGGGTTTAGGGTTTAGGGTTTAGGGTTTAGGGTTTAGGGTTTAGGGTTTAGGGTTTAGGGAGCCAGGCATCTCAAGCTCAAGGGCGACGCCAAAGGCAAGTAAGGCCTGCCACGTTGCGGAAGCAGGTGAGCAGGAAGATCACGGCTGCTAAAATTGGGGTCATAGACCCTATACTACGGTAATTCCTATTGAGGTATGTGTGATCAAGTTGCGGTTGGGATTATTTTCCGGAGCTTCTCATTCGGCATTTTTGGCGAGAATAGGGTAGTTTGTGGTTTTTCTCCGTGGCAGCTGAAGATCATGGCCATGAGGGCTTTTGCCTAGAGGCGCCGCTCCCCCGGCAAATCCGTAAGCTCCTGTGCTCAAGACCCACAAACCCCTGCGCCATTTTAAACGACCTCGGGCCATAGGTGTCTGGGTAGCACAAAGCAGGCACCCCACCTCTAATCCCCTCCCCACGGTTCATGCCGAGGCGGGTCGCGTAGCGTTACAATTAAGGGGTATATCACCCCAAAGGACCCCCTAAGGTCCCTTCCAAGGGTCCCCACTGTAGCCCCTTGAGAGCTGTCAAACTTGAGCCCTGCGCCCCTGGCCTGCAGTGCGCCGCGGCAGCAGGCGTCAAACACCCGGGTGGCAACAGGCATGAAGCCATCCGGCGTGCCCTGTGCCTCGGTAGTGGGCTTGACAGGCTTAATCCAGGATAAACCCTAAACCCTAAACCCTACAGCCTACAACCTTAACCCGAAACCTTAAACTCTTTGCTGCAAGAGTCGACCTTTATGGGGGTTTCCGAAAATAGGGGTACCCTTTTTGGGGCGGTCCCGTTATAAGGGGATTCCATTCTATTTGGGGCATAAAAGGGGTACTCCTATTTGGGGAAATACCCCTATGTTCCGGTATCTGCTTGCGTAGAAGCTTGAGCATCTGTCTGAGCAAATACTTGCTCTTAGGAAGCACCCGTGGAATGCCAGATGTGCCAGATGTACTAGAGCCTCATTGGACGTTCTTGAATAGCTGAGTCTTCACCTGCAACGCCCTATTGAAAACTACCGAAACCCTGAAGCCTAGACTAGACCCTAAGCACGAACTGTCTACATCCTGAACTCCCCCACCAAACCCCTCCAAAAAGGACGAGTTTGCAGCTGAGCGTCCGCTCTGTGACCGGGCTCGAAAGCCGGTTTGCGAAGGTTGAAGACCTTCAGGGTCTTGTGTCCAGAGTAGCTGTTCGCTGCGTAAAACAAAGGTCTGTGTTCACAGTATTCATGAGAGTTTTTAGAGCGTAATAATGTAATCCTTGTCTTTCTCTTGGTAATCATTCGAGGGACTCTTCTGCTCTTCCAACATGAACTTACGTCTTTCTAGACTTTGGACAACAGTTCTAAATCTGAGATCTTATTTGCTGACAGTAAAGGCTATCCCAGTATTTTCCTTGGCTTTCTTCATTGCAGCTTTCATGCTTCCATCAACGTTGCACGCATGATCTGGCACACTTCTTTTAAGATGGGGTGTTCTTCATTCTAAGGCAGGCTTCTTTGGTCCTATGTATTGTATCCCTACACCCTAAACCCGACATTTTCTATCTAACATGCATTTTGGCTCTTTGGACACACAACATCGTCGGATGGATTTCTTTTGCAAAGGTATGGCTCCGCACTATTTGCTAAAATGGCTTAGCTTCGAAGGCTTCGCTTCACGAATATATGTGTACAAATATACATGCTTCGTTGTTATGTTTTTTGGGGTGGGGGGGAGGGTTGGGGGGAGCTAGCGTGCTGGAGCTGTGAAAGCGGTATATACAGCAGCGTGGGACTGGCTTCCTAGAACAATGTTTCCCCTTCCCTCCAGTTGCAACAAAGGTGCTGGACCAGACAAAGCGGCTTGACTTTGGTTTGGTTGTGTTTTTTATGGCAGGGCAGTTTGGGGCGGGCTACCATTGCACATTGACCCCAACGAGCTTTACCTGGTTGAGTGGCTTGGCTTTGGCTTAGCTGAACAAAAGAGCCAAGCCGAGCCAAGGGATGGGCCCTCCCTGCACACCAAGCCAACCTAAGGCCTATAGACCCACTACCAAACCCTTGGAGACCTCGAGACGGCGCCTCCTTCAGGTCGTTGGCACGGCGGGCATTCAGCGCCTCACCGCCCATGCGCCCGTATCCCGTGTTCGTCGCCTGGGCAAACGTTGGCATCTGCGGCCATTCTACCGGGTCTTAAAACTCAAGCACCTGAAGTTATGGGGCCTTCGGCTCGAGTTGAGGCCCATGGTGCAGAGCTGAGCCCCTGTGCCCGAAACCCTGCGCGCGTAAGGTGCGTGTAAGGCGCGTGTAAGGCGGGCGGACTATAGCAGAAAGCTATATTTTTGGCCGGACGTGCCGAAAAGTCCCGATGCAGCCATCGCAGCTTGGAACAACCATACTTCGAACATCGAGAAGGAACAGAGAGAATCCGCAAGTAGACGGAGGTTGGCACATGAGCCAGGTGGACCAGTGATTCTGAAGCCTCTTCGTGAATCTTAAGAACTCTCGGCTCAAGCAAACGCCATCCAAACGCAAGCAGAACAAACAACTTAGTACCTTGTTCGGTCTTTTGATAGCTGCGAAACACCATTGAAACATTCAGTCAAGGGACATCCAGGAAACCCCATTGAAGAGCAGCCAACTCTGTTTTTTCGGGGTTTTCGGCTACGTGTGGCAGTAATGTGAAACACCGGTGTTACAGCTTCAAAGGCACGACTTCCAGAGATCTTTCCCCCCAGTGATTGCGGGAATTCGAAGACAACTGGGCCGCGACTCAAGCAGGTTTCTGCAGCTGTTCCTAACCCCAAGCCCTAAACCCTAGACCCTAGACCCTAGACCTTAAAGGCCCTAAAGGCCCTAAAGGCCCTAAAGGCCCTAAAGGCCCTAAAGGCCCTAAAGGCCCTAAAGGCCCTAAACCAACATGTCAACCAAGTCGCCGGGTCGAGTGGCTGCAGCGCGTCGCGGTCTGTGCCCTCCGAGAAGAAAGCCTCGTCTCCAGACTTTGGGGTTTAGGGTTTAGGGTTTAGGGTTTAGGGTTTAGCAGTTTCGGGGCTACAACGGACTCGGGTTGTTGGTCTTAAGGGCTTAAGATGGTCTTAAATGGTCTTAGATGGTCTCAGAGCGTTCATGTGTAGGCTATAGTAAGGTTGCTGCTTTGAGTTTGGTGGTGGCCGGTCTTTCCAGCGTTAGTGGGGAGAGCCCTAAAACAAAAACTCTGGAACCTAGATTTTCAATAATTGTGTACCCTCCAAGGAAAACCAGTCGGACCCCTCAAGGAGTCTTCTCGAGTATACATAGGGTTTTTGAGGAGACAAAACGAGCCCGAAAACTCTCCCTTGAACCAGCCGACCCTGAATCCTACGTTTTATTGAAGCTTCCATTCAGACTTTCAGCCTTTCCTTGAGCCTTTAAGCTGTCATGCAAACTTTCTTGAAAGCCGCGGCGCGCGCGAAGTGGCAAAGGCCTCAGTGACGACCTCCGGCTTGATCAGGCCAGCGGCGTACACGAAACCGTGGCTGGTGAGGATCTCCTTGCACTTTCAGGCAGCTTCAGGTAACCCTAAACCCTAAACCCTAAACCCTCAACCCTAAACCCTAAACCCTAAACCCTAAACCCTAGGAAAACGTCCAACGTGTGGCCACTTTTCACATGGGTTTTCACGACTGGGGCTCAGCAGGTGCCGAGGGCAACTTTCGGGATGAAGCGGAGTGGCGAGGTTTAGGGTTTGGGGTTTAGGGTTTAGGGTTTAGGTTTCAGGGTTTAGGCTTTAGACTCATTCTGTGATCCTTGCAAGCTAAAACCTGAGCTGTGATCGTTCTTTGGATTGAGGCACGAATGGGGGTTCCAAACCCGCTGCCTGAAAACGCGCAGTTGGCCTCTGCCATTGGATACTTCATGATCTACTTGCTTAAGAACCCCAAGTTAAAAGAGGAAAAAATCATAATCCCTATACTACCTTGGTAAGGAAGAAAATTCTATTTTTTGGGGGGCTCTTAAGCAATCAGTAGTGATCCCTGCGTCCCCGAAGCCCAGTCTTCAAGAGCACCAGCAACAAGGGTCCAAAGCCGGGAATTCCGAGCTAAGACCAAATACCCAATCTTTAAATCCTAGCCAGATCGAGGCCCTATATTTAGGGTTTAGGGTTTAGGGTTACAAGTACACACAAAAGTACCACAAACTCTGAAGCCCTATCTTTCAAGTATCTTGCCTTTCGTAAGAGTAACCAAAACGCTGACCATATGCCAAACTCTATTTAAAAGTCATTCGGTGTATTACATGTGTATATATATATAGATAGATACATATCGCGTTTGTATTTTACAGCATAAACTGTGTAATATCAGCTTGAGAATTCTTACGCTCCGGTTTCTCACTGCCCTTCCTAGTACTCGAGAAGCTGCTGCCGGTCCAAGACGCCCGCAACTGCTTTCCAACAGCACGCTGAGCCTGTCAGGGGGCCGTGGGAGCAAGGGCTGACAATCCACGAAATAACCCCCAAATCCCTCAAACCCGAAACTGCTGACCTTGGAAAGCCAAAAAAGGGTTTAGGGTTTAGGGTTTAGGGTTTAGGGTTTAGGGTTTAGGGTTCCTCCCCGAATAAACAGCTTGTAAGCTCCAAGCCCATGCAGCTCAGAGGCCTCGTTGGGCACGAAGGCCGTGCCAGGAGGAGGAACCTCCACATCCTGCACCGTTTAGGGTTTAGGGTTTAGGGTTTCGGGTTTAGGGTTTAGGGCTCAGGGTTTAGGGGTTAGGGCACTTCTCTAAAATATGTTCCCGTTTGGGGTCCTTATGGTCAGGCTGTACGGGAAAAAGTTGTGGATTTGAGTTGGAGTCTCACAGGCGTCGTGCGGTTTCAGTCTTGCTCGGTGAGGGAACGGGGGCGCCACTATGCGGAATCGAGGTGCCCAAGCGTGCAAAGGCACTCACAATCACCCAGTGGCTGCCACACGTGCCGGCTCGCTTTGGTAAGCATCTACTGCATCTGGACTGTCCAAAGTACTGACGTCGCACGCCAATGGCTCTGAGAGGGCAACAAGGACGCGTTAATTCTAGGTTGCCCAGTAACCTAGGATGAAAAAGGGTGCCCTTCTTTGTTTAAAGGGATTTATAAGGGAACCTAAACCTACCAAAAAGGGATAAGGGTACTACTGGGCATCCTAGAATTGCACAAAGAGAAACTGTCATCTCAGGCAGCTTGAAGGCCTATTTGTATGACGAACGTGTAGACATCGGCAGTGATGCAATTTGATTCGTAAGCCAATCCATCTCCATGCTCATCGTACCGTACGAGATGCTACTAAACTCCCAGGCTGGCGGCCTGGTTCGCGAACCCTGACCCCACATTTTCAGCTTTTGTTCACGCAGACATGCAAACAGCCGAACGAGATTGAGCATTAAAACCGCCACGGAACAAGCGTTTGCCATTCCTGCCTGGAAGGGTGTGAAGTCAACCTCAGGAACGTGCGTCCTGAGCCCAGAGCTCCTAGAGCATCTCAACATTAAAACAAAAAATCTAAACCCCGAACCCTGAACCCTGAACCCTAAACCCTAAACCCTGAACCAGAAACCCTAAACCCTAAACCCCAGACCCTAACTTCGCTTCCCGCGCAACAAACTCTGAACCCTAAGTTGGCAAGCCCAAACCCCAATATGGACCCCATGAGCCCCGTTGCTCCAGCTGAGATTACAGTAAACTCCAAGAAGTTGGGACATCCTAATCCCCATACCCCCAAAAAAGGTACACTAAAGGGAATCCCAGCTCTCATCCTTACTTAAACCATGCTCCAACTTTCTGGAGTTTACCCCCTAAACCCTGAACCCCAAACCCCAAACCCCAAGCCCTAAACCCTGAACCCGTTGAGAAACTTAGGGCTGAGGATGCAAGGTGTTTGAGGGTGCGCGGAGCGTGTACCAGTGAATCTGGGCTTTGGCTGCTTAAGTTCTAGCTTCACGGGATGTCGGTGGGCAACGGCAGCTGCCCAAGACAAAGGGAAAGGGTATAGGGCTAGTAGAACCCATACCCTCAACTCATCTGATGTCTGACTAGGTTTCGTTGAGGTCCAATCTGTTCAAGAAGCCTAGCATCCTATATCCTGAGCACCTCAGTCTTGAAAACGCATGCGTTTAGGAAATGTCAGGGGTGTAAGCCCTACACCCTAAATAAACCCTAAGCCGTTTAAGGTGCTTCAAAGTAGGGCCTCCTTGCAGCGAAGCTGCATACGCGGGAGTGCTGGGACTGCCACTTTCCCACTGTGCCAAGTGCACGACGTCTGAGCCAGCAGCTGTGGACACAAGGCACGATTCCCCTAAAAGGCCAAGTCCGATTGAAGCTTCGTGCTGCTGAAGCTACAGCCAGCGTCTGAAGTGAGAGGTGCACTAGGGACTGAGGGGTATGGTCAGGTTTCAGGATGTAACTACTGTGTAGCATGCCACATCTTGCTGTCATGACAGCCCTGGCGTCATGAAGAACTCAATGGGCATTATAGGGGTACCCCTTTTCATACCCCAAATAGAAAAGAGTCCCCTTAAAGGGACCCCAAAAAGGGTACTCCTATGTTTCCGAACTCCACCACAATATGCAACATTCTCCAGTACCTGCCTGGCAAGAACTATGTATTGCCACGTGCAGAGTGTAGAAGTCCACCAAGCGACAAAAACGCGTGGCTAAGTTCTGCAAGTTGGCACGCTCTTCAAGGCAAACAGTTCAAACAAAACTTCTCCATGACAGCGGTATGCTCATGTCTCTGCGAAATTTTCAGCATCAAAGCCATCACTCTGTCCTGCGTATCACGTTCTACTGATTATCCATTTCAAGCAACACGGAGAAGAACACAACCAGCAACAACGCAAAAAGCCATGCCAGCATGCCAGCAGTCAGATCAGGTCTCCAAAGCTTTTCAGTCACAGGGCCACTGGGTTTCCATATCAAGCAACACGGAGAAGAACACAACTAGCAACAACGCAAAAAAACATGCCAGCAGTCAGATCAGGTCTCCAAAGCTTTTCAGTCACAGGGCCGTCAGGTCTGTGATGCATCAAAGCCATCACTCTGCCCCGCGAATCACGATCCCCTGTCTTCCATTTCAAGCAACACGGAGAAGAACACAACCAGCAACAACGCAAAAAACCATGCCAGCAGTCAGATCAGGTCTCCAAAGTTTTTTCAATCACAGGGCCGTCAGGTCTGTGATGCATCAAAGCCATCACTCTGCCCCGCGAATCACGATGCCCTGTCTTCCATTTCAAGCAACACGGAGAAGAACACAACCAGCAACAGCGCAAAAAACCATGCCAGCAGTCAGATCAGGTCTCCAAAGATTTTTCAGTCACAGGGCCGTCAAGTCTGTGATACATCAAAGCCATCACTCTGCCCCGCGAATCACGATCCCCTGTCTTCCATTTCAAGCAACACGGAGAAGAACACAACCAGCAACAACGCAAAAAACCATGCCAGCAGTCAGATCAGGTCTCCAAAGTTTTTTCAGTCACAGGGCCGTCAGGTCTGTGATGCATCAAAGCCATCACTCTGCCCTGCGAATCACGTTCCACTGGGTTTCCATATCAAGCAACACGGAGAAGAACACAACCAGCAACAACGCAAAAAAACATGCCAGCAGTCAGATCAGGTCTCCAAAGCTTTTCAGTCACAGGGCCGTCAGGTCTGTGATGCATCAAAGCCATCACTCTGCCCCGCGAATCACGATCCCCTGTCTTCCATTTCAAGCAACACGGAGAAGAACACAACCAGCAACAACGCAAAAAACCATGCCAGCAGTCAGATCAGGTCTCCAAAGTTTTTTCAGTCACAGGGCCGTCAGGTCTGTGATGCATCAAAGCCATCCCTCTGCCCCGCGAATCACGATCCCCTGTCTTCCATTTCAAGCAACACGGAGAAGAACACAACCAGCAACAACGCAACAAACCATGCCAGCAGTCAGATCAGGTCTCCAAAGATTTTTCAGTCACAGGGCCGTCAGGTCTGTGATGCATCAAAGCCATCACTCTGCCCCGCGAATCACGATCCCCTGTCTTCCATTTCAAGCAACACGGGGAAGAACACAACCAGCAACAACGCAAAAAACCATGCCAGCAGTCAGATCAGGTCTCCAAAGATTTTCAGTCACAGGGCCGTCAGGTCTGTGATGCATCAAAGCCATCACTCTGCCCCGCGAATCACGATCCCCTGTCTTCCATTTCAAGCAACACGGAGAAGAACACAACCAGCAACAGCGCAAAAAACCATGCCAGCAGTCAGATCAGGTCTCCAAAGTTTTTTCAGTCACAGGGCCGTCAGGTCTGTGATGCATCAAAGCCATCACTCTGCCCCGCGAATCACGTTCCACTGGGTTTCCATATCAAGCAACACGGAGAAGAACACAACCAGCAACAACGCAAAAAAACATGCCAGCAGTCAGATCAGGTCTCCAAAGCTTTTCAGTCACAGGGCCGTCAGGTCTGTGATGCATCAAAGCCATCACTCTGCCCCGCGAATCACGTTCCCATCAACAACGCATAAATAACATGCCAGCAGTCAGATCAGGTCTCCAAAGTTTTTCAGTCAGAGGGCCATCTGGTCAGTGCGTCAAGTTTGCAGTACGCTCTGCAAGTCAGAAAAACCTCCAAGTTTCAAGCTGCAAGCAGCGAAGAAAGAAGCAAACTTCGCTCTGCTGGTACCCCTAGACCGAAAGCCTAAAGTCTAAACCCCAAAAGCCACCCTCCAAACCCTCCAAACCTTCCAAACCCGCCAAACCCTTCAAACCCCCCCAACCCCCCCAAAACCCCCCAAAACCCCCCGAAACCCCCCAAAACCCCCCAAAATCCCCCAAAACCCCCCTCCAAAACCCCCCAAACCCTCCAAGCCCGCCGGGGCCGCAGCACGCCGCTTTCGGCGTCGGGGAGGCGGAGCCCGTGGTTGCACCACCGAGCCAACTTGACCTTCTTGGTCTCCGGGTATGCTAGGGGCCGTGTTTTGTAGAATTTAGGGTTTAGGGTTTAGGGCTTAGGGTTTGGGGTTTAGGGTTCAGGGTTTGGGGTTATAGGCCACTCTCGTAGCATTTAGAGGCTGGAGGGTCTGCAGGTTGTTGTGGGTGTTATGCGGGGCGGAGCTGCGCGGGGTGTCACGTCTTGAGCAGCGTGCCCGTCGAACCCAGCTGGGCCTACACCCTAAACCCTAAACCCTAAACCTTAAACCCTAAACCCTTAACCCTAAACCCTGAACCCTAAACCCTGAACCCTGAACCCTGAACCCTGAACCCTGAACTAAACCCTAAACCCTAAACACTTACCTTCTTAAACCCTAAACCACTTCCACCGGCTGGGAACGCCCGCGCGCCAGAAGGATTGTGCCGTCGCCCCATGTACCTCAGAGAATCAAGGCTCCATAAGGCTATGGGAGGGTCATGGAGGGTTCAGAGGCTTCCATGCTGTGTGCTTTGCACGATGGCCACACGCTTGAACTCCCCTGAAGCAGGAGCTCTTGCAAAGCCCTGGGCACAAACGCCCCCAGGCTGCAGACTTCCCCAAACTCGCAAACATTTGAAAGGCAGCCCTCGCTGCTTTCCACTCCTATCCTAGACCCATGAGTAGCGTAGAAATGAAAAGGGTGCCCGTTTTGGTTCAAAGGGGCTCATACAAGGAAGCCGGAACCCTCAAAAGGCAGAATAAGGGCCTACTCTGGGTCCTAGTATCCCCAAGATTCGTGTTTTTGAGACCAAAGGCGTAGGGACACATGTCAATCGCTGCTCTTAACACCCGATGCTCTACTTGGGCCCAAGCCCTCAAAAACCTCTGAGGTCAGCGCAGCTGAAACTTCTTCATGCCCTCCTCGACCTGCTTTGATAGGGTTTAGGGTTTAGGGTTTAGGGTTTAGGGTTTAGGGTTTAGGGTTTAGGGTTTAGGGTTTAGGTTTTAGGTTTTCGGGTTTAGGGTTGATTGTTTTGACTCAAGGCTGGACGGCAAGCGGTGGCCAAGGCTTAGGGTTCAGCAGGAGCTCTTAGAGGTCATTCGGTGGGTTTGTTGCTTCTGGGTTGAAGGGGAGACTTACTGTACAGACCCCTAAACCCTAAACCCTAAACCCTAAACGCTAAACCCTAAACCCTAAACCCTAAACCCTAAACCCTAAACCCTAAACCCTAAACTGTAAACCCTTAACCCCCTACCCTGAACACCAAGCCCTAAACCCTAGACCCTTTTTGCTACACTTGCGGTTCGCTTTATGGTGTTTAGGTCTGGGGCTTGGAAGTCTTCTCAGTCAGGAGTCTGTCATGGCTCTTCGGTCTTCGGATCTGTCTTCTTTGACGCGCGGCTTCAGAAGATGTAGGGTTTGGGGTTTAGGGCTTAGGGTTTCGGGGTTAGGGCTTAGGGTTTAGGGGCCCATCCCTGAATCCCAGCTTCCTGAGCCTCTGAACTCCAACCTCTGCAACCCCTAACTGTTCAACTGTTGGGTTTATGGATTCAGGTGGGGTTTTGCAGCTCAATTTCTAAACCCTAAACCTTAAACCTTAAACCTTAAACCTTGAACCCCTAAACCCCTAAACCCCTAAACCCCTAAACCCCTAAACCCCTAAACCCCTAAACCCCTAAACCCCTAAACCCCTAAACCCCTAAACCCCTAAACCCCTAAACCCCTAAACCCCTAAACCCTAAACCCCTAAACCCTAAACCCTAAATCCTAAACCCCTTGAAAGGATCCCTTGCCACGCCTGATGCTCAAGTTCCTCCAAACGGTGCTGCTCCTGCTACGGCTTTGGGGTTGCTGTGTAGGAGCTTTCGTCGCATGACAAGAACAGAAAGAGCCTGCGAATCCCTAAACCCTAAACCCCATACCCTAAACCCTAAACATGACTCTTGCGAAGGCAGGTTTTGGACTACGAAACATGTCACAGTCACAAACGGTTAACATCCAGTATCTTGAGGTCAATGGCTTAGGCCTGACCATTGAGATCAGAGGAAGTTGACCGCAACAAAGATTAGGCTCAACGCGGTTTAAGGTTTCGGGTTTCAAGTTTCGGGTTTAGGGCTGTTGCACTTTGTGCAGGAAAACTGAACCACGTCCATGAAATTTCCAAACTGCACAGTACCAGAACGGCACATCAACACAGAGCTGATTGAGGGGCCTGAATGATCAGAATAGGGTTTTGGGGGTTATTATAGTAAAGTTATAAAGGGATCCTAAGGGAATGATATTAGTAACTATTCCGACCCCTACAGTAGCGTAGGACGCTGCTGTCCTCTTCCCCTCTTCCAGACCCTGTTTAGATCCCCAAGGAGATGCCGGCGTCCTCTGGGTCAAGTCCTGCAGCCAAACAAAACTCTCAAGGATTACTGTGCCTTTGCTCTGCTGTTTCCTACCTGGACACTCAACACTCTTTTATGCCTTCATAGGCTCATTTACTCCGCCTCCCCCGTGTTCCCCGTATCACAAGGGCCGGATATCCTAAACGACATCTAGCGCGCCTGCATTCCTACGACCAGAGCCCCTGCACTCACATTTTGTTTTGTTCTCTCTCCCTCTCTCTCGACCAGTCTCATAATATGCTTGAGCCAAATGCAGGATGTCGGCCTCGACCGCATGTATCTTTCTAAGCAGTGGTGTCTGCATCGCCAAGTGCAAAAACCCGACAGTAATGGTCGAAGTTCGAAGGGCATTCTCTACAAGGGGTCTAAGTCGAAGGGTTGACAAGCCCTCATCTGACAATCGCAGGAGCAGAAGTCACCGGTCACAAAACTGAACTCCTCTAGATGTTTGCGCGGACAGGGCCCGAAACCCGCCCGCTTCTAATGAATTGAACTAAAATAATACATACTCAATTTATCATACATATTATTCACTTAAAAATGCCTTAGGGTTTGGGTTTGGGGATACAACACAAAACTCGAGTGGGACATTGCTGGGACATTATGTATGCGGATAGTCGCGGAGAATCGTGGGAGTCGGGCACGCAGACTGGGGTGCGCTGTGTCAGCGCGTGCTCCATTTCGATGAGCCTAAACCCTAAACCCTAAACCCTAAACCCTAAACCCGAAACACCCAGCCGAGGCTTCGAACCGCTTCTAAGCATCCTGGGCCCGCCGCACCCAGCTGGGCCTAAACCCTAAACCCTAAACCCTACACCCTACACCCTAAACCCTAAACCCTAAACTCTAAACCCTAAACCCTCAACCCTAAACCCTAAGCCCTAAACTCTAACCCACTCAAGCCAAGCAGGCGACGCCGATGCCTTCAAGAATGGTGGACCGGTTGCTCTTGGCGTGGCCCACGAATCGCGGCGGATCTTGCCTCAAGCATGGATACTCATGAAACTGCTTGAGATAGCTACTTAGAGATTCAGTCTTCAGAGTCGAGGCCTTTGGGCATTAGGGCGTTTTACGGCCGCGAGAGCGAGAGAGAGAGAGAGAGAGAGAGAGAGAGAGAGAGCGAGCGAGAGAGCGAGAGAGAGAGAGAGAGAGAGAGAGTTTAGGGTTTAGGGTTTAGGGTTTAGGGTTTAGGGTTTAGGGTTTAGGGTTTAGGGTTTAGGGTTTAGGGTTTAGGGTTTAGGGTTTAGGTTTAGGGGTTAGGGTTTAGGGTTTAGGGTTTTGGGTTTAGGGTTTAGGGTTTAGGGTTTAGGGTTTAGGGTTTAGGGTTTAGGGTTTAGGGTTTAGGGTTTAGGGTTTAGGGTTTAGGGTTTAGGGTTTAGGGTTTGGGGTTTGGGGTTTAGGGTTTAGGGTTTAGGGTGTATAGAAGGGAAGCTCGCTGGCGCTAACAGCACCCGGGCCGCTCGCTTGCGTTAGCATGCAGTCCCACCCCAACCACCCAAACTATTCTCATTTAGGGTTTAGGGTTCACCCCCCAAACCCCCCTCAAGGGGGGCTTTCTTGCTTTTTACAGAGAAAGAGCAGGGTGGGGCCTCCCGAGCTTTGTGGAACCTGTCAGCGGCTCGTAGGCTTCTTGGAGCTTTCACAGAACTGGAGGGGTGCCCAAACCGTCAATTGCAATACTAAAAAACCCACATTTTCAGTACGGGTCTTGGCAAACCCCGGCCCACGCAGCCCAAAACGCTAGGGGGAAGCACGGGCCTCGGCCGGCCCCTGCTTGCAAAGTCAAAAAGGTTGCAGGACAGAGGGGGGTCTCAGCTAGTCAGGGAGGGTTGCAAGGGGGCGGGCAGTTTTTGGAGGGATGCCAGGGGGTCCCAGGAAGGTCTCAGGGGGGGTCCCAGGGGGGTCCCAGGAAAGTCTTAGGGGGTTCCAGGGTTCAACACTGGAAGGTTTGGGGTCCTCATTGTATTGGGGCTTACGCCCTAGGTCTGAGGCGTAGCCAGGCACTGCAGGCCTCGTCTACCGGGAGGCTTTACCCTCCCTCACCGTTCTGTAGAGACGCTCGGTCGGGGACTTCGGTCGAAGCCTCGAGCGCCCATGTAAATGGACATCGGCGCTCTCGGCAGTTTAGGGTTTAGGGTTTAGGGTTTAGGGTTTAGGGTTTAGGGTTTAGGGTTTAGGGTTTAGGGTTTAGATTAACCTTAGGAGGTTACCAGGGGCCGGGCCACGGAGGCTTTCGACACTATGAAACTGTTCTGTGAATGTAGGGTTTAGGGTTTAGGGTTTAGGGTTTAGGGTTTAGGGTTTAGGGTTTAGGGTATAGGGTTTAGGGTTTAGGTATTCGGGTGTAGGGTGTAGGGTGTAGGGTTTAGGGTTTAGGGTTTAGGGGTGTGCAAACACGCAGAGGTCAGGCAAGGTGAGGTGCTGAGGTTCAGGAGTGTGGCCGTGTGGCCCCCCCAGCCATTCGGCAACAGAGTTCCGTGCTTTCGTGCGGGGAGGGGTGGGGTATTTCAGCCTGGCTACAGGAGTGCACTGGCATCGTCCAACAGGAACTGGCCTCGGATGGGTCAGGAGATGTCAGCTTACTGGCCCAAAACCCAAGGAAATAAAAGTTGAAACTTTCAGGAGTTTAGGGCCGTTGGGGGGTGTTGGAGGCTCGGCTTGGCAGTTAGTATGCCGGCAGACGGCCTGGTCTCAAGTTGCAGAAGTGTTCATAGGGAGCTCTTCAGCCTGATCGCGTCTTATCGAGTTCTGCTTCTGATGGCCACAAGGCGGAGCCTAAAGCAGGCTTAGGTATCGCCAGCCCTTTGAAAACACATGCCTTGGCCCTACCCTAAACCTAAACCCTAAACCCTAAACCCTAAACCCTAAACCCTAAACCCTAAACCCTAAACCCTAAACCCTAAACCCTAAACCCTAAACCCTAAACCCTAAACCCTAAACCCTAAACCCTAAACCCTAAACCCTAAACCCTATTGTATCGATCTGGTCACTCGTTGCGCTTGCCTCGGATCTCAAGCCGGCTTTCGGCTGGGGCAGTTGCTTCAATTTGTCAGTTCTAAATGGCACTCGCTGTCCCTAAATGGCAAGCCCCCAACATGCACGAAGCAACGATATGCAGCACCCTAAACCCTACACCCTAAACCCAAAAGCCTAAACCGTAAACGCGAAACCCTTGAGACCCGAATTTTCGTTCCCCCCAAGAGCTAGAACCACCCAACTTCTCACGGCACATGAAGGCTCAGCACCAGGGCTTAGGGTTTAGGGCCAGGGTCTAGGGTTCGTCACCGCATTCTGAGGTTGGGGACGGTTCCGCACGGGCGCACGCAACATGTGAGCACCATCGGACCGTCTTCAAACCTTCGACGCGCCTCATGAACCTTGCAGATAGCCTGAACCATCTAGCGCTCCAAACCCTTCAAACTCTAAACCCTAAACGTAACTTTGCCCTAAACCCTAAACGTAAATCCAAAACCCTAAACCCCGAACCCAAGTTGTCTAGGGCCCCGAACTCTTAGCCAGAAGCTCGTCGGACTTGGCGTCCAGAGCTTCGACTGCCCAGGTTACAGAGAGATGTGGGGTTAAGAGGCTTGGGGATTGGGTTTCGGGTTAGGCGTAGGCTTTAGGGCTTGGAGTGTTAAGTTTGGGGCTTAGGTGTCACGAGCTGTGAAGCGCGTGGAGCATTCTTTCTCGGTAAGGGCGTTTTTGTGGGTGTGTGTGTGTGTGTGTGCGCGCGCGCGCGTGTGCATTTTCCTGCCTCAAACCGCGACAAGCCGATGGCCCTGAATCCTAAACCCCTCGAGAAGCTAGCTTATCGGCTTTGTTGCCTCAGCGTTTGAAAACGGATTCAGAGCAGGGTTCGGGGATCCTTCACGGCTCTTTAGAATGCTTTATTTGGTTGAACTAACGTAAAGAGTAGCTAGAGGTTCGCATGCCCGTGTCCGTAGAAGGCTTTCTGAAGTTGTGGCTTTTTTTCTCCCTGGCACTTCCACGCTCGCCAAGCAACTCGACATTCCGGGCTGCAAAGCTTCTTCAGACGCCGCCCACGAAGCAGATGCTTGATGGTACAGGATATGTATGAAGGGATGACGCAGGCCCAAGCGCAGAAAAGGCGACCACTGAAGGAACATCGCATCCCCCCAAGTCCCTCACGAACACATCCTCTACACCTCGGTCACCTCGACCGAACTAAACAAGGAAGAGAACTCCCAAACCCTCGGCCCAACCCCCCTAAACCCTAAACCCTAAACCGAAACCCTAAACCCTCAACCCTAAACCCTAAATCCTAAACCCTAAACCCAGTCTTCGGCGCATTGGAACACCATGCAGAAGCCCCCTGCCTTCCCGAGCACGCTTCATTGGCGAGGGGGCGTTGCCCCCCGAGCCAACCCTCAATTCAGGGTTTAGGGTTTAGGGTTTAGGGTTTAGGGTTTAGGGTTTAGGGTTTGGGGTTTAGGGTTTAGGGTTTAGGGTTTAGGGTTTAGGGTTTAGGGCTGTAAGCCCTATAAGGTTTGGAGATGCGCTGAAGTTTTGGGTAGCTGTCCAAACTCGACGGTACAGATGGGCTTCGGTGCTCCACAGGAGTGTGTTTCCTGCCAGGCCTAATTTCTTTCTGTAGGGCCGGGGCTTGTAGGGATTGAGGAAACCGGTTTCCTCGCACCATGCTGCCATGCCGTTGCAGAAGTCGCAAGCCAAAATCGAAACCCCTGGAGCGAAGAGCCTCACCTTCCTTCTCGACAGGGGCACAAGCCTTAACTTCATACCGTTCGATGAAGTCCTGTTCTTCAGGGTTCCAGACTACGACGTGCTCGAAACGTCGGATGGGTTGAGCGTTTTAGGGTTCGGGAGGCGTGCTGAGCATAGCGAAAAGCGCGAGTTTGCATGTGTATCATACGAGGACAACGTGCTAACTACACAAGACGCTCATGCCAAAGTGCCATTCTAGCACTCTTGAGATCCTAAGTTCGATCGCCTGGAGCCCGGCAGCGCTCCGCCTCCTGGACCCCCAACGGGGGTTTAGGGTTTAGGGTTTAGGGTTTAGGGTTTAGGGTTTAGGGTTTAGGGCCACCAGCCCCCGAAATATCCCGCACACTCCCTCCCTCTCAACCTCCCGAGGACCCGGGCAGCGCCAGGGAGGCGGCGCTGTGCGAGGCGATGCCGAAGTTCCCGGACTTGAGGCCGTGGAGCATCAGCCGCGCCTGTGGGTTTAGGGTTTAGGGTTGAGGGTTTAGGGTTTAGGGTTTAGGTTTTAGGGTTTAGGGTTTCGGGTTTAGGGTTTAGGGTTCTGAGAGCTACTGGACGGGCCTGAATAATTCAGATACGGTTTTGCTGTATAAGGGGGACCTTGAACCAACACAAAGAGCAAAAGGACACCACCTGGGCTACCAAGAAAATTTGTTTAACAGACCTCGAGCAGCTGCACCTCGGTCGCCGGAGAGGCCGGGATGGTACTGCGGGCCTGCGTGGAGTGCTTGGGGGGCCTTAGGTGGGGGTTTTAAACGAAAGAGGGGAGGGACCCCCTAATTTCGAACCCATAATAGTAGGATTCCCCTATACTAAGGGCCCCAATGAGGTACCCCTGATTTCGACCCCCCCGCAAGTTATAAAGGGGAGCCTTGAGGCTCGTAGGATCGGAGATTTCTTGCTCCAAGCAAGGCTTCTCAAGGGGCCCACTGGCAGTGCTCATAACTATGATTCGCATGTCAGAACATCGCCGGCAGGTGTTAAGTTAGGCGGAGGTGGTGTTTCTTCTTCTTAGGTCGGGTGTCTCACCCGCCCCGTTCTTTTTCCTAGGTTTGGCTCGACCGGCCTTGGGCTGTTCACGGGCCCTTTCCGCATTACAGCAATCATTCTGTACTTGGCTGTAAATGGGTTGCGCATGTTATAAGTTACAAGATGTGAGGGCATTGAGTAGGTCAAAAGGGCCGCCTTAGCCATCTATGACCAAAGGCACCGGAGGGCCAAGGGATCTGAGCACCAGAGGGTGGGGACCACAGGACAGCCATGTGCTGAAAAACCCGCGGGGATTGCCCAGATCCAGGTTTCGACGTTGTACAACATTGACCCAGTGAGCATAGTGCACCCTCTCTTCCAGCAAGGGTCAGGCCTGGCCTAGGTGTGGGAGGGTCAGGGCACCCCGACGCGAAAGCCCTAAACGATTCCCCGCGCCCCAAGTATGGGTGTGCTTTGATACTTGGTAGCCGAGTAACCACCTTACAATACGGGTACCCTTTTTGGGGTTGCTCATGGCAAGGATCGTCAGTTTCTGAAAACCCGACTCTGCGATGACCGGCTGAGAAGTCGAAACCAACACCCCCCAAATTCATCGAGAGAGGTACAAAACCCAAGCCGTGTGCCCCACCTCACATAAACCACGAACGCCCTGCAAATGAACACTTAGCACCCTTCCATGAAAGGAACCCATGCCTCTGCAGAAGTGTAGGGCTTATTTCGGGCAACCCATGGCGCAACCCTCGGAAGGCTCAGGGTTCAGGATTCTGCTGTGACTTCGAAGCAACTGTCCGCGCAAAACAGCCCCGGCGCGTGACCTCCCCGAGGTTCGTCGGCTTCAGCGCTAGCATGAGCATCCGCACCTCTTCTAGGACTGAGGAGGCTTGGAGTTTGGGACTTCTGGCTTATGGCTTTCGTTGCTGATTTCTGGTTCCTTTTTTGTGGTTTGAGGTGCAAGGTCTAGAGGAAGAGTGCGAGGGTGTAGAGGCAGGCGTCTTGTTGGGGTGCACTTCTCAGAGGAGTTTCTGTTGCTACGGGGTCCAGCTGCTTCGGTGCTTCCACATTCAGGGCTCAGGCTTTGCTAACCTGGAGCCAAAGAAGCACCCCAAAAGTTTTCAATTCCGCAGCCCCCTGAACCCCAAGCCCCTCTACCCACACATGCTGCAGACCCGAAACCCTCAGGCACGGAATCCTGAATGCCCATGCCCAGCCAAATCTGAGAGCCACAGCATCCCTGAGACAGGGGAACTGCTGCCTTCCCGAGATCCGATCGTCTAAGGGAGGCCATGTGCGAACCTGATTCTGCCTATGAAAATTTGTTTCAGATCAACGGCATGGTCACGAAAGTTCACTAGGTTTCAAGGTTGTGTCTCCACAAAGCCCTGTAGCACACCTTGAAAAATAAAACGAGAGCTGTAGTGCCATCTCAGACCCCCATCCCCCTTCCACAAACCGGTTCGCAGCTGTGCGGGTGCTTCGGGTTTCGCTGTACCTGGTTTTCCATGTCTTCAACCCCACGTTCTCAACACCCTCAGCGCTACCGAGGCAGCCCTAAACCCCAAACCCTAAACCCTAATCATACAAGGAAACCCTCCCCACCTCCTGCTCTTCAAACTCGCGCCAGGGGTTGGAGAACCTGCAAGAATGTCATCGTTTAGGGTTTAAGGCTTGCAGGCTTTCACAGTATGAGAGCTAGGAGTCTCAAGGTGTGACAGGGAAACTCTGGAAGGTTAGAGGGGCAGTTGGGGTCCATGACTGGGCCATCGCCAAGTCATGCTGTAAAGGCAATATGTGGGTTTATGATGTTGGGGGTACCTTATGGGGGTTCTTATTGTACGGGGATCCTACTATTGATTTTTAGGCCCCTTATTATCGTAAACTCCCTTGGAGTCAGGGTTCAGTACCCCCCTGACAGGGGCGGCAGGGCACTTGCTATGTATTCTGCTTGGGCAAGGTTCCCTGAACCCCTAAACTCAAATAAGCCCCCTCTCCCTAAACGCGAGAAAGGCCGGAATGGGGCTCTTAAAGGGCTTTGGGCGGTCTAGCGGGGTAAGCTTCGGCGCGCATGGATTTTGAGGCTGAGCCCTGAGAACCCCTGAAGCCCGGACTCCCAAGAGCCCTTTTAGGGTTAGGGTTTAGGGTTTACGGTTTAGGGTTTAGGGTTTAGGGTTTAGGGTTTAGGGTTTAGGGTTTAGGGTTTAGGGTTTAGGGTTTAGGGTTAGGGCTTTCTTCGTCATAAACGGGTCTGCAGCAACAACGACATAGCCGTCTTGACTGCCACCGACAATGCAACCGGCCTCTTCAATGCCTCCACGCTGTATGAAGTAGGGTATATATTTCTTGTACCCCCAAAAGGACACCAGGTATATACACTCACCAATATTAGAAAGGAACCTTATATACACTCACCAAAAACAGTAGTATAAACCCTGTGTCATATGATGGCACCGGGTTTTGGCTTCAGGAACTTGGTTTCGAAGCAGTTCGGCATACCTACTACTTTGGATGTTGGAATTGCAAAAGCCGTTACCTGAGCCAGTGAAGCTCGAACCTCTAATATTGATTCAACACCCCAAGCTCTAGATACATTGGCGCGAAACTCAACAGGGACCATTAGGCTGAAACTGAGGCGGTAGTTCTCCAAATGAGGGTCCCTTTTGGGGTCCCCTACAAATACGGCACCCTTCTTAAGCGGACCCTCAAAAGGGACCGGCCCTGATTTAGACAACTACCCAACTCCAGTTCATGGTTGGTATAATATTCAAAATTTAGTTTTCATTCCTTATTGGGTTTAAGTACCCTTAAAAATGTAAAATGTTACCCAACTATGACAGAGAACTCCTTCAGCTCACCCAGAAGTCCAATAAATGTCTCCGCCAAAGCGCGGCTCGTTCTCGATCTGCCGGAGTATGGCCCGGCCTCCCGACTCCTCTGCGGGATGGTTGCTTAGGGTTTAGGGTTTAGGGTTTAGGGTTGAGGGTTGAGGGTTGAGGGTTGAGGGTTGAGGGTTGAGGGTTGAGGGTTGAGGGTTGAGGGTTGAGGGTTGAGGGTTGAGGGTTTAGGGTTTAGGGTTTAGGGTTCAAGGTTTTGCTGTAGCGTTCGTTCGTACATTTAGCGGCCAATGTCGCGAGGTTTCTGGTGCCCAACTCACAGACAGCCAGAGCCCTGAAAATCGATGGCGGTGAACGGCAGCCTCCACGGGTCAGCAACTCATCTGCAAACGCTCAGATTTTCGGACGATCCTCCTTCCAGTAAGACCCTAAGCTTCTATACATCTTGCAGAGGAGCTATGACTCCTGAATCAGAGGTTTGAGGTTTAGGGTTTAGGGTTTAGAGTTTTGGGATTAGACTTCGAACGTTGGAGCTTTCGCGATAGTAGAAGTTTTGGGTCGTCAGCATGCCACGGGTCTGCGCATTCATCGTCAAAAGCCTGCGCAACATCCACACTTTAGCCCGAAAACCTCAACCCCAAACCCTAAACCCTAAACCCTTAACCCCAAACCCTAAACCCCAAACCCTAAACCCTGGAGGCTCCGGGCCTTACGACTCGAGCGTATGGAGCCCCATGCCAAAGGGCCAAAATTGATGGAAGTATTTCCGGGGTTTCGGGTTTAGGGTTTGGGGTTTCGGGTTTAGGGTTTCGGGTTCAGGGTGTAGGGTTTAGGGATTCAATGGGGGATAGGTACCTAGAGAACCTTAGAGAAGTTTGGGGAGGGAGTAGTGGGGAGTATGAGGGAACCTTGGGATACATACCCCCCCATGGCCCCCCCCCCCCTTCCCGTAAGGACCCTATAACCAAAGCCGCGAAGTCAACGTCGAGCCAGATCTCCACTTCTTACGTCGGGTGCTGTAGACATCTTGGCTAAGGGATCACGTGAAGTAGGGTTTATACTTCTTGTACCCCCAAAAGGATACCCAACATATACACTCACCAATATTAAGCAGGAACCTTATATACACTCACCAAAAACCGTATTATAAACCCTGCTTCACATGGAGCCCCAAGCTCTATAGTGCCTAGACCGTTACCTCTGGACCCTGCTCTTCCGGAGCCTCGTAGAGGTCGCGCATCGACTGCAACCTGCTCGCTGCCAAAGTCTGGTTCAGGGTTTAGGGTTTAGGGTTTAGGGTAACCCTAGGGTTTAGGGTTTAGGGTTAAGGGAAAAATCATAACCCGTACAAGCTTTCCATCCCCAACTCTCAGCCTGCTCCTGAAAAGCCCCCTAAACTCACATCTGTGAATTTTTAAAAAGCAGGCTTTCGGGAGATGTCGGGCCAAGAGCCGGTGGGGCTAACTACCCAGATCTTCCAAAGCCCCTTAGTTAAGGAATATACCCTAGTCTTATACTAAGGATCCTTATTATGAATTAGGGTATATGCCTTAATTAAGGGGTTTTGGAAGATCTGGGTAAAAGCATCAGCAAGGGGCCTGCTCAGAAACTTCCCGAACGTCCACACGAACTTGAGGTCGCCGCGGCCTGGCAACGGAACTTCGGACTTATTTGGGGACCAAATGAACCCTAAAAAGGCTTATGGCTCATATACCCTTTTTGTAATTATAGTAGTGACCCCAATTTTAAGGTTCATTTCGTCCCCAAGGCTTAATTGGGGCTAAGCTTCTCGGGTTTGAGGATGTAGAGTTGGAGTTTGGAAGCGAGAGTGTGACGCCCAAGAGTCCTCGAAAGACGTTGCGGTGAGCTGAACATGCGTACTGCGGCAAACCCTACCCTAAACTTAAACCCCTACCTCTAAACTCGGGAGCCCTTTTCTGTTTTTGCCGTCTCAGTTTCGTGCAGAATGCATGGGCCCTGGCGTCTTGTCGGTGGTTAGAGCGAAGATCCTATGAGCGTGGTTAGAGCGATGGTCCTCTGAGCCGTAGGTCGCGTTCTCAAACCCCACAGGGAACATCACCTTGCTTATGGTGGGCTGATGCTGGGATTCAACACCTTTTGCAAGGCCAACCTTCGTGTAGTTGCAATGGACGCATTCAACATGAAGGCCTAACCAGCGCTTCACCTGAAGCCCAACAAGCCAACCCCCCCCCCCCCCAAAAAAAAAAGAAAAAAAAACAACGATTTGAGGCGGCGGAGACATCTCCAAGCCACCATTTAGAGTCACCCTCAACAAAGAGGTGGCTAAACAGGGTTCAGGGTTCAGGGTTCAGGGTTTAGGGTTGAGGGTTTAGGGTTTAGGGTTTAGGGTTCAGGGTTCAGGGTTCAGGGTTCAGGGTTCAGGGTTCAGGGTTCCGGGTTCCGGTTCCGGGTTCCGGGTTCAAGGTTTAGGGGTTAGGGTTTAGGGTTTAGGGTTTAGGGTTTAGGGTTTAGGGTTTAGGGTTTAGGGTTTAGGGTTTAGGGTTTAGGGTCCCCAAAGGCCTCGCCGCTTCGGTTGCCAGAGGCCCTTCAAGCCGTTGGACTCGGAGGGGCCCTGGGCACTTGTGGTTCAGGGGACCAGCTTTACAAAGGGGAACCTTTGTACCCTAAACCCTAAACCCTAAACCCTAAACCCTAAACCCTAAACCCTAAACCCTAAACCCTAAACCCTAAACCCTAAACCCTAAACCCTAAACCTAAAAAAAAACCATTCAGGGTTTGCAGGCTTCTTGTGGGGCTCTCAGCTCTGGTGTTGGCGTAAGGCTCCGAGGCTTTCTTGCCCAGTATGACCCAGACCCTCAACTGTCGGCCTGTGCGATGGAGGGTGGAGTTGGCGTCCGCCTGCGAGTAGGAACTTGTAGGGTCAAGGGTTTAGGGTTTAGGGCTTAGGGCTTGGGGTTTCGGTAGCCTTTCAACCTCTAGGGGCATATGGTATTCATGGGCTTCCAAGAACACATCTCGAAGCTTGCAGTGTACCTCTTCACGCTCTGTTAGGGGTTCGAAACTTCGAGGGCTGGGCTTGGAGTTTCAGGGCTTCAGGGCTTCAGGGCTTCAGGGCTTCAGGGCTTCAGGGCTTCAGGGCTTTAGGGCTTTAGGGCTTTAGGGCTTTAGGGCTTTAGGGCTTTAGGGCTTTAGGGCTTTAGGGCTTAGGGCTTAGGGTTTAGGGTTTAGGATTTTGGTGATGGCTGCCAAAGAAGCAAGTTTTGAACTAATCTCGTGTGGGATTGTCCGGCATGTGTCCACGGTGCTGCTGTGACAAGGGCTTCAGGGCTTCAGGGATTCAGAGCCTTCGGAGTTTGCGGTTTGGGTTTAGGGTCTTCTCTGAGGTGGCACTTTCGTCCCAGGGTTTAGGGTTTAGGGTTTAGGGTTTAGGGTGCATCAAACCCGGCGGCTCTTTCGCAAATTCAAGAATTACTCCAGTGCTGTAACAAGCGGTCTGCATTGGCCAGCGTCAGAACTTCTCGTGGCTCTGCCACTGTCCAGTATTGCGGTGCAACCGATGCCGCCTCCAGCGCAGCCAGCTCCACTCGGCGAAAAGCAGATGACCTGCCTGAACTGGCCATCACGGCCACAAATTGTCTGGAAGGTGCAATAAGCGCTGTCTTGACGAATTTGTGGGATAGCGCATCCCACAATGGTACCACAATTCGCCAACGGGATTCATCACCAACATCTGCCAAGATGGGGAGGGATGCAAAGTTGACATGCTGAAATAATCTACCAGCAGCTGTCATGTGCATGCTCGTCCCTGGCATGGCGTCACAAACTTGTTTCGCAGCAGCACCGGTCCATAAAAGACAGGGTGATTCACGCGGCGTTTCCAAGTACTCAGTCAAAGTGTTCGCCAGCCGCCTGAACGTCTTCCGGGCGCGCTTCTGGTCACCAATCTTCGAGAACCGGAGACCTTCTAGCAACAGGTCCCACACACGAGTTGCCACATGTTTTGGGATGTGGCAATCACAGCACTGCTGCAAAAAACGACTTTTGCAAGACTGAGCAAGGCAGAAATGGTTGCATGGCGTTCTGAAGCCTCCAGCCCAGGAGCACATGAGCGCGGTGCCCCGGCGAATATAATGCAGCACTGACTGAGCAGTCTGAATCAATTTTGCCACGCAGGCGCGATGGCAGATAAACTTTCGCCCCAAACGCCTCTGGACAGTCTGTAAGATGCCCATGACAGAAGGACAGAATGCACTCCAGTAGTCCGATGGGGCTTGGCAGGACATGACATACAGCATTAAAACCGTGATGAATGCATTCTTCAATACATCATGCCTGTGCACGGTGGTCCAAGCTGACATTGTCAAGAATTGCACTGACTCACATGGGCCATTCATTGTATGGTCGCAAAGACGGAGATCCTCCAGAGCATCTCCGCTCAGGATGATGTCCCCAAGTATCAACGTACTCATGGCATCAGGAGGGTGCCCTTAAACTTTATGTGTGTTCGGCCCGGCTCTGTGCAACTTGAAAAGCACATGATTTTTGAGGTTCAACACACATTCTGATTGTCTGCGTGTGTCCTTGGTGCGTACTGTTTCGCTTGCCACAAGTGCTGCGGTCGCGCTGGCCTTGCGCTGGCCTTCAAGCAAGCAGCAAGCCCCGACATTACCCGGCACGTACAAAAACATCCCAACAGCATTCTGATGTTCGCAAACTGCAAACTTCTATCGACGCCGCCATGCCCACCGGGAATACTGGGTTCAAATACAACATGACTTGGACAGGCTTGTGAAGAGCAGGCTAAGAAGTGTAGGGAAGGGGAGGTATGGGGGACATGCTGATGGGCGTGCCCAGCCGAAAACACTGATGAACCCCATCACGCCTGAACCTGAATGTTCGACAACAGTTCTCAGTCCCGAATGCGCCCCTTCAGGCCTGATGAAATACACCATTTTGAATGGACCACGAAGTAGTTGTGTTTCTTGTCGTAAAATATAAACCATTGATGTCGTCTTCTGCCTGAGTTCCTGCTACTGGTGTAGCCGGTCTGATTACGGGTTCTTGTGCATCGGAACAAATTTCGAAAATAAATTCTAACGGGCAATAACGAATAGGTGGGTAATACCCAGATTGAACGAACCCACAGGGTTTAGGGTTTAGGGTTTAGGGTTTCAGCTGTGGATCTGACTAGCTCACCCAAAGAAGGGGCACCAGGCGTACACAAATCCGCTCCAAGCTAGCGGCTCGGAACTTCCCCCCTGATGCACTAAGTCACTAAGCCCCGAACCGCAACAAACGAGCAAAAGCCCTAAAGTCCCCAACCTTGAGCCCTTGCGCCCCTGACTCCTTGCAAAAGGAAGAAGCACAACGAAGCAACGCAAAAAACCCTAAACCCTAAACCCCAAACCCCAAACCCTAAACCCTAAACCCTAAACCAAGGCCGTCTTCGCCTGAGGCCCGCGTTGTTCAGTACCGCCACCACCAGCTCCGGAAGGTTGGTCTCGGCGTCCCAGAGGTCCGTGAGCACCTGGAAAACAGCGCAACATTAGGGTTCAGGGTTTCGGGTTTAGGGCTTGGGGTTTAGGGTTTAGGGTTTAGGGTTTAGGGTTTAGGGTTTGGGGTTTGGGGTTTGGGGTTTGGGGTTTAGGGTTTAGGGTGAGACCCCGCCTGGAGCTCAAAGTAGCTGTCAACACCCACTTCGCGAGTGATCTGGTTGGCCTGCACGAAGAAGCATTGCGTCCTCAACCCTAAACCCTAAACCCTAAACCCGAAACCCTAAACCCTAAACCCTAGAGTCGGGCCGAAGGCCTATGCCCCAAGCCCAAGCTTGCGGATGCAGGGGTGCACTTGGAGAGGCTAAAGTGTTTTCGCATAGACCCACATGAAGATGGAAACGTGGCAGCAGAGGTTGCTTTTTACGGAATGCTGGCTTATGGGTTTAGGGTTTAGGGTTTAGGGTTTAGGGTTTAGGGTTTAGGGTTTAGGGTTTAGGGTTTAGGGTTTAGGGTTTAGGGTTTAGGGGTTTCCAGCATCGTCTTAGTCGTGCCCCGACAAGATGTTTTGCCTTTTTTAAATGCAACCCAAGAGCATCTTCTGAGCCCAAAACGCTCAATTTGGTTGTGGGAAGGACAGAAAAGGCTCATGCCTCCCAAAAAGAATCAATCCAATACCACCCCAAAAAGAGTACAACACCCCCAATGGCCTCAGCTTCCTCCCCCCTCGCCTCATCAACCAGGGGAACCGCACGGTGGAGCTCGCGAACCTTCTTCAGGAGGATGGGTTTCAAAGCGTTTGGCCCCTAAGCCTCTTCCTTGAACCAACAGTTCCCACACTGGAAACCCTCAACGCCTCCCCAAAAGCGGAGGACTTACGTGCTTTAGCACATCTTAGGTTTGGGCCCTGAGGGCAAGGTTCCACGGCCGGTTTTCCGCGCAACGGAAAATTGGGGAGGAACGGGTTGCTGGCGGATGGCCTACCAGCAGTTTGGGAATAGTGCTGAGACCTCAAAGGGAACCACCTCAGACTCTGATGAACTGGAGTTGAGGCATGGGATGCTAGAAAGGAATGAGGCAAGTCTCACCAACAGAATTCACAAAGCGGGCGCCCGGCAAAGGTCCGCGCGCAGTCCGTGCCAGCGCACTTCTCGAGGTCCTGCAAGTCTGCAAGCGGCTTCGTTGTTTGAGGGTTTCGGGATGTTTCGGGGTCTCGAACTCGGAAAACACAGGAGGCTGTATGTAGGTTGAGGTTCTTGGGCTTCAGAAGCTCGGACCTCGATTTCCTCACAAGGCAACCGCCTACACCACAGCCGGTCTTAGGGTTTCGAAGCTTCTGGCTTATGGTTTCCGAAAGTGCACAACGCAGGGGCTTCAAATTCGGAGGCGCACCTAGGCGGATGTCCCGCGCACACTCTTAAGCCCTTTCAGCCTTATAAGCCTACACTGTCACAGCCTCAACTTCACGGCTTGAGGTTTAGGGCCCCTCCAAGGTCGTGCTGCCGAGGAAGGGATTCAGGGTCTTAGGCTTTGGACTTCGGGGGTTGTTGTTTCGTGTTGAACAGTACGTCAAAGCACCCAGTGTGTCTTTCACACCCTCGCAAGCATCAAGCCCCGAATCACGCCGGAAATGTCTTGCACCCTCCGCCCTCAACCCCACCTCGACGAACTTCCGCAAATGCTGGAAACCTGGCCACTCCACTGCGCCCAGATTGGGTTGAGGGTGGGGTTTGGGGCTGAGGGTTTCGAAGATAATTTGTTTGGTGTCAAGGGCCCATCGGAGAGAACCTACAGCCGACCAATCAACAGCCTCTTGCAGGCTGCCTGGGGCTTCCCTGAGCCACCAGGCGCCTTGTGCTTTGCACAACGCCCTCTTTTGGGGGCATCTTACCAAAGGACCTCATAAGACCATTTGAAACCACCCTGAACCCTAAGCCCTAAATTGAAGCGCGCATTCAATAAGCCCCTGACGACAGAAGCCTCCCTCATGGAAACCACTGCTGAAACCACCGCCCCAAAGTGCCTGTGACAGGCAGGGGACTGGGCCATTTTAGGGTTCAGGGCTGCAAGGTCGAGGGTTTAGGGTTTAGGGTTAGGGGTTTAGGGTTTCGGGTTTGGGGTTTAAGGGTTTGGGGTTTAGGGTTTGGGGTTTAGGGTTTAGGGTTTAGGGTCGAGGAGGGTCTCCCCCGCATCTGCAGGTTTACCAACGTAAAATATGCTTCCCAGCGCACTTTGGCTCGACGAGTCCTCGATCTCGGCCACGGCCTGGCTGGCACAAATGGAGGGTTTAGGGTTTAGGGTTTAGGGTTTAGGGTTTAGGGTTTAGGGTTTAGGGTTTAGGGTTTAGGGTTTAGGGTTTAGGGTTTAGGGTTTAGGGTTTAGGGTTTAGGGTACAAGGCTTGACCATTTGTGGGTTCCGAAATTCGGGGTACCTTATTGGGGTCCTTGCTTTAGGGGAATCCACTATATTAGGTTTGAAGCACCCGAAGCCCTGAGCCCATCAATCCTTAAGCCTGCATGAAAGCCTAAATCCGAAACCCTGAACTACAGCCCTAAAATGTTTGGGTGGGGGGCAAGGGGAGCCCAAACTCTCCACCACCCAGGACAAGACGAGAGAACCCTCCAAGCTACAGCTACCGTCAAAGGTGCGAAAGGCTGAACCCTAAATCCCCCCATGCCCATCATATGACATATGCCCTAAGCCCTAAGCCCTAAACCCTAAGCCCTAAACCCTAAACCCTAAACCACGGCCTGGTCAAGTTCTGCTTGGCTGTCAGCATGTGTACCTTCGGCTCGGGGATTCTTTGACAGGTCTTACACAAGACTGGTTTTGGGGCGTAAATGATTTGGGCGTGTACCTTGCAAGTAGCTTGGGATGCACCTGATCCCGCATGACCTACACAACAGAAAAGGCTGCCCCCAAAGCCCTTAATCATGCCTTTTTCTGAGGACCTTTTAATCCCACCGAATCCGACAGGTCCAGTTCCTGTTGCAACCCTCCAGCAACTGTTTCCAGAGCATTGGGCTGTCGCCTTTGTGGACAGCATCCTTTCCTCTGATGCATTCCTCCGGTTTGGCGCCTTCGTTGTCTGTTTGGTGGTTTACTCCCTGACCCAAACCTTGTTGGGTGTTCTCGGCTTTGTACGAATATAAGCCAGGTGGGTCCAGCTATCAAGGGAGGTATGCTGAGGCCCAGGACAAACACGGTTGACAAGCTCAAGCCCCCACAGGGAAGCCCCGAGCTTAACCGTTAACGCACCAAGGCCCAGATCTTAAACTCGAATTCGAACCAGTTTGTCCCGGAGCTCCAATGGCCAACATGGCCACAGATTGCAGACGCATGCGGATTGGTGATCCAAAGATGTGTCTAGGCCACACGAAAAGCAGGAGCCATCCACTCATTTCCCGCCCGCACTAAACCCTATGTCATCCGAATTCCCGTTTAGCCCGAACCCTGAACTCCAACCCTTCCTTCGTCCCCTCCTTTTCCCCTTCCCAAAAACTCCAATACCCCTTAATTAAGGAATATTCCTTGCACTATGAGGGTTCCTTATATGGTTTGAGGAATATTCCCTCAGTTAAGGGGTATTGGAGCCCTAAGCCCTAAGCCCTAAGCCCTAAGCCCTAAGCCCTAAACCCTAAACCCTAAACCCTAAACCCTAAACCCTAAACCCTAAACCCTAAACCCTAAACCCTAAACCCTAAACCCTAACCCTAAGCCCTAAGCCCTAAACCCTAAACAAGGCGCGCCTCCCTCCTTCACTGCGGTGGAGTCCGCTGCCCGCAGCTCAGATGCCGTGAGGGGCACGGCCTCGCGGCTCAAGCGCTCTACATAGGCTTTAGTGGGTTTAGGGTTTAGGGTTTAGGGTTTAGGGTTTAGGGTTTAGGGTTTAGGGTTTAGGGTTTAGGGATACAACGGCTGCTGCCGAACAAGCACGTTGCACTGCAGCAACTGGGCGAATCTAACCTTTTTGAGGATGCGAGTTCTGGGACTTTTTAAGCTCACCCTAAACCCTAAACCCGAAACCCTAAACCCTAAACCCGAAACCCCTGAGAGCTGCCCAGATCTGCTGAGGCCAGGGCTACGCGAAAGGCCCCGGCGTGGCCGAGGATGAGCCGATCCTGGCGGGCTGGCGAGCCTTTGCTCCTTTGGCTCCCTATAGAATCTACTAGAATAGCCCCCCAAAACCTATTCAAACTATGCAGGCCCCTGTACTATCCTTGCGTTGTTAGTTGCTTTGCTCACGCTCTGTTTGCTTGGCTTGGTTTGCTTTGCTTCGGGCTGCTTCTGGGGAGATCGGCGTGTTGCTGCTAAGCTGGGGTTTACCTTGGGGTCTGAGGACGCCCCTCTTGACAGCAGCCAGATCTCGGAAGCTGCAACACCTCACATATCCCCCCACTTTTTTCTTATTCAGCCTCGAACCCCTTCAAAACTTCGAAAACCATTCGCGTCAGCGCTGAAGCCCTAAACCCTAAACCCTAAATTTGCCCTAAACCCTAAACTCTAACCCTAAACCCTAAACCCTAAACCCTACACCCTACACCCTACACCCTACACCCTAAACCCTAAACCCTAAACCCTAAACCCTAAACCCTAAACCCTAGACCAAGTGTCCTAAACGCCCCGAACCACGAGCCTGGTGTTGGATCGGCACTGCCTCGGTGACGCGGCGCCCGTTGAGGAGCACCCTGGGGATGTCCTCCGCCAGCTTTGCGGTTTAGGGTTTAGGGTTTAGGGTTAGGGTTTAGGGTTTAGGGTTTAGGGTTTAGGGTTTAGGGTTTAGGGTTTAGGGTTAGGGTTTAGGGTTTAGGGTTTAGGGTTGGTAGGGTTTAGGGTTGGGTTTGGGGTTGGGGTTTGGGGTTTGGGGTTTGGGGTTTGGGGTTTGGGGTTTGGGTTTGGGGTTTGGGGTTTGGGGTTTGGGGTTTGGGGTTTGGGGTTTTGGGGTTTTGGGGTTGGGGTTTGGGGTTTGGGGTTTGGGTTTAGGCTGGGTTTAGGGTTTAGGGTTTAGGGGTTTAGGGGTTAGGGTTTAGGGGTTTAGGGGTTTAGGGGTTTAGGGGTTTAGGGGTTTAGGGGTTTAGGGGTTTAGGGGTTAGGGGTTAGGGTTTAGGGGTTTAGGGGTTTAGGGGTTTAGGGGTTTAGGGGTTTAGGGTTTAGGGTTTAGGGTTGCTTCAAGACCAATGTGGAGTTTGAGAGGAGCCTGAGGGGCTTTAGGGGTAGAGCCTGTTGCAAACTGGAGCTGGGGCTTGAGCCGCTAACGTTCTGGGTTCGGCTTTCGGGGCTGCTGGCCTGAAACAATGTGAGCTAAACCCTAAACCCTAAACCCTGAACCCTAAATCCTAAACCCTAAACCCTAAACCCTAAACCCTAAACCCTAAGCCCTAAACCCTAAACCCTAAACCCTAAAGGCGCTTGGGTTCTTTCGGGGAGTTGAAGTCTCGCGGTGTGGGCTTTAAAAAAAGTTCAGCGTCGACTCCCACTTTGGCGTTGACGCTTCAGGCCTCGTAGGGATAAGGCTAAGGAATGACTAGGTTTAGGGTTTAGGGTTTAGGGCTTAGGGTTTAGGGCTTAGGGTTTAGGGTTTAGGGCTTAGGGTTTAGGGTTTGGGGTTTAGGGTATTGGCAGGCGCTAGGCTTGGTTGGGTCTTACAGCCCTTCAAGCAAGAGCCGTGAACCCTAACTCAAGCTTGTCCTAGCAAAGGCCAAGAAGCAACAAAGCACCTGCCAGAAACGCAGCTCCAGCGCCAAGAACAGGCCCAAAACAACCATACGCGTACTTGAAATGGGTATCATGAGACTGCAGCTGACAAGAGCAGAAACTCGGTAGCCCAGTAACCATGTTACAATAACGGTGCCCTTTTTGGGGTTGGCGACTTTGGAAGACAACCTTGAACTGCAAAAAAGGGTAAAAAGGGCACCGCTGGGCTACCAAGTAAAATACCTTTAACCCGCCTCACTCCTGCAAAGCGGCCCGGTCCTTCTCCTCGCCGGCCATCGGATGAAGAACCAGCTTCCGGTTGCCTGCATCGGCCGCTGCTTGGGTTTTTTTTGTTATCATGCTCTACCTCCTTTGCAAACCCTCCACTTCTAAGCTGCATGCTAAAGCCTGCTTGATTGCGCTCAAGGTTCATTTTCTTGAGGCTCTGGGTCACAGACTCTGTCAGCTCGCCGCTGCCCGCCTTCATTGCAGATGCGGCAGTGTCGAGGCTTCATACCAAGGCCACCTGCAAGCACCATCAAGCGACGCTTCGAGGATAAAGGGTGGCAGACGCTACTGGATGGTCCTCAAAGTTCGAAGAAGAGATGATTCGTGGCGGTTAAGTGTAGAAGTGTAGAACCACCTATCGAGGGACCCCTCGGCCTGCGTATTCCACTCTCGTGGCCCAGTCTCGCCAACTTGCCCCCCCCCTAATGTGATAAGGGCAAACCCTCGCCGCGTGAAAACATGCTCTGAAGCCCCCCGTCGGAACGACATATCGAAGCCCTCAACCTCCTCAGAGTGTGTCCTCAGAGTGCCGTGTAGGCCCCTGTAGGCGTACAGAGGGATGTGAAGGCTGGGGGTGTGCAGCTGCGCGGCTCATGCGCACGTTGTTGCCGTCAGAGGAGCCAATGGTCACCTGCGGGGATTGGGCCTTGTAGGAGGGATTTTCCGGTGGCAGCGCCGTTTCACTTTGCGAACTTGGGGTGCAGCAATTCGGGGCTCAGGGGTTTAGGGTCTCGGGCTTAGGGTGTAGGATTTGGGTGTATGAGATGTAGGGTTATCTGGTGTAATGCCGCTCCATTCCAAGTAGACTTAGTCAACTGGTCGATGCTGGAAAAGAACCTACCCCGTGCACAGCAACGCAGCGTAGTCAATGTACCGGCCAAAGATGCCCAGAAATGCTTATCATCCATGCCAGGTGCACCCCGAAGCCTAGTGAGTTCAGAGGCAGGAGCTTGTCAACTTCTACATTGGAGCCGGTTAGGGCCGGCTGAAGGTCTAGGGGCCTTGGGGGCGGTTCAGGGGTTCCTCTTATGTACAACTGTATAAACAAATGAATATATATATATGTGGCTGATACCTTTAGGGTTCTTTTTGCTTAGTTTGCATGTGTCGTATTTAAAAAACAAAGCAAAATGCTTCATTTATATTTGTTCCTAAGCAACAACACACACGCTAGAGGTTACGGACTTCCTCATTGATTGAGATAACTGTTCACTGAATCGAAGCCCCAAACCCTAAAACCCGTAAATCCTAAACCACAAATCCTAAACTAAACCCTGAAAAGAATGAACTTAGGGTATATATAAAGTTGAGGATGTAGGGTTGAGGGCGGCTCACAGCTCTACCGTTTCCTATCTGGTACATGAAAGAGCTTCTCTATCTCGCAATACGTCGTGAGAGACCTCCTCTAGCTTTTCGCAGGAAATGAGAGAGAGTTCTCTACTATGTCGAGTTTTCAGAAATAGCTTCTCTATCAATGAAGAAGCCATCAGAGAAGCCGTTTATCTCTTCATAGGAGATGACACAGCTCTTCTACCTTTCTACTTGAGGTCTCTCCTTTACTCTAACTAACAGTTTTGCAGGACTTTCTCTATCCCTGAAATGGGACAGGACACAACACATCAATTTCCATCTTCTACGTGAGAGAACTTCTTCTATCTTTTAATAGGTCATCTGAAAGCCCCTCTCTTTGTAGGAAATGAGAGACCGCCCTTGCCTCTCCTCATTTCCCCTCGAGAGAGAGAGAGAGAGAGAGATCTTTCATTGAAAACAAAATACAGGAGGACTTGCATGTCCCAATAGGAGAGAGAGAGAGAGAGAGAGAGAGAGAGAGAGAGAGAGAGAGAGAGAGAGAGAGAGAGAGAGAGAGAGAGAGAGAGAGAGAGAGGGAGAGAGGAGCTCTCGCATTCTGCATTAAAAGAAAGAGGACATGGTTCATTTCCATTCTCTATGAGAAGATAGAGGGGAGGGGGGGGAGGGCTCTCTCATTTCCAAACACGACACAGAGGGACATAGAAAAGATATAAGCGAAAGAGAGATCCTCCACTCAGAAAAAAACTAGTCCATTTCCAAACAAAAGAGGAGTTCTTTCATGTCCCATCTCTCATTATGATTAACAAGATGGATGACATCGATTCATGTCCGTTCTTTTGTTGGTTTATCAAAGGGTCTTTTCGTTTCCTATACAGGACTTCTTTTGTTTCTATGAGAAGATTAGAGGAGCTCTTTCATCTCCTACTCAGAGATAGAAGAGTACATTGGTAATGCATAAGAAATCAAAAGAGCTCTCTGATGTCCTATCTTTTTCATATGTCGTCAATAGGAAATGAGAGAGAGAGAGAGAGAGAGAGTTCTCTACTACGTCACTACGTCGAGTTTTCAGAAATAGCTTCTATATCAATGAAGAAGCCAGCAGAGAAGCCGTTTATCTCTTCATAGGAGATGACACAGCTCTTCTACCTTTTCTACTTGAGATCTCTCCTTTGCTCTAACTAACAGTTTTGCAGGACTTTCTCTATCCCTGAAATGGGACAGGACACAACTCATCAATTTCCATCTTCTACGTGAGAGAACTTCTTCTATCTTTTAATAGGTCATCTGAAAGCCCCTCTCTTTGTAGGAAATGAGAGACCGCCCTTGCCTCTCCTCATTTCCCCTCGAGAGAGAGAGAGAGAGAGAGAGATCTTTCATTGAAAACAAAATACAGGAGGACTTGCATGTCCCAATAGGAGAGAGAGAGAGAGGAGCTCTCGCATTCTGCATTAAAAGAAAGAGGACATGGTTCATTTCCATTCTCTGTGGGAAGATAGAGGGGAGGGGGGGGAGGGCTCTCTCATTTCCAAACACGACACAGAGGGACATAGAAAAGATATAAGCGAAAGAGAGATCCTCCACTCAGAAAAAAAACTAGTCCATTTCCAAACAAAAGAGGAGTTCTTTCATGTCCCATCTCTCATTATGATTAACAAGATGGATGACATCGATTCATGTCCGTTCTTTTGTTGGTTTATCAAAGGGTCTTTTCGTTTCCTATACAGGACTTCTTTTGTTTCTATGAGAAGATTAGAGGAGCTCTTTCATCTCCTACTCAGAGATAGAAGAGTACATTGGTAATGCGTAAGAGTTCAAAAGAGCTCTCTGATGTCCTATCTTTTTCATATGTCGTCAATAGGTAGAGGAATCCTCAGCTCTACCGTTTCCTATCTGGTACATGAAAGAGCCTCTCTATCTCGCAATACGTCGTGAGAGACCTCCTCTAACTTTTTGCAGGACATGGGAGAGAGAGAGAGAGAGAGTTCTCTACTATGTCGAGTTTTCAGAAATAGCTTCTCTATCAATGAAGAGGTCATCAGAGAAGCCGTTTATCTCTTCATAGGAAATGACACAGCTCTTCTACCTTTTCTACTTGAGATCTCTTCTTTTACTCTAACTAACAGTTTTGCAGGACTTTCTCTATCCCTTAAATGGGACATGCCGCAACTCATCAATCTCTATCTTTTACATGAGAGGAGCCTTTCTCCTACTTGAAGAAATGTTTCCGAGAAAGAGATATAGAGCATCTCATTTCCTCGAGAGAGAGAGATCTGTCATTGAAAACAAAATACAGGAGGACTTGCATGTCCCATTAGGAGAGAGAGAGAGAGGGGAGCTCTCTCATATGCTGCGTGAAAAGATACAGGGCATCGTCCATTTCTATTTTTACCATTTTCTATGAGAAGTTAGAGGAGACGGGGAGGGGGGGAGGACTCTTTCATTTCCCATTACGAGACAGAGGGACATAGAAGAGATATCTCATTTATTCGAAAGAGAGATCCTTCACTCAAAAAAAACTAGTTCATTTCCAAACAAAAGAGGAGCTCTTTCATGACCCATCTCTCATGATGATTAACAAGATGGATGACATCAATTCATTTCCATCCTTTTGTTTTTGTTTATCAAAGGGCCTTTTCGTTTCCTATACAGGACTTCTTTTGTTTCCTATGAGAAGATAGAGGAGCTCTTTCATCTCCTACTCAGAAATCGAAGAATGCACTGGTACTAAGAAGCCGTTTATCTCTTATAGGAAATGACAGAGCTCTTCTACCTTTTTGCTTGAGATCTCTCCTTTGCCCTAAACAAAGTTTTGAAGGACTTTCTCTATCCCTTACATGGGACATGACACAGCTCGTCAATCTCAATCGTTTGCTTGAAAGAGTTTCTTCTATCTTTTAAGAGGTCATCCGAAAGCTCTTCTATCTCTTTGTAAGAAGTGACGGAGTGCCCTTGCTTTCTCTTTCACTTCCGCTTCTAAATGCGCAGTGAACAAGCTTTTATATCTCTTCTGTCTCCTAAATAGGTCATGGGAGGGCTCCCCTCTCTCACTCTTTCTAGGGAATAGGGCAGCTCTCTCATTACGCATTAAAAGATAGCGGACTTCGTTCGCTTCCATTCTTGCATTTCCTTTGAGAAGATAGAGGAGCTCATTCATCTCCTATTCAGAGATAAAGGAACTCATTCATAAAACGGATGGAAGTTCTGTGTGTTTTTCATTTCCTGTCACTAGGTAGGAGGAGCTCTCAGCTCTGCCATTTCCTACCTCTTACATGAAAGAGCTTCTCTCTATCTCGCAATAGGTCATGAGAAACCCTTCTCTATCTTTTTGCAGGAATGCATTTTGCAGGAAATGAGAGTTCAATCTAATAGGAGTATTTTTTCAATAGGAATCCTGTTCATCTTAATGTTAATGTTATTAAGATTAAGAAGAATTCTGTTAACATGAATATGAATATGAATCTTACTACAATTAATCAAAAAACACATGAAAAGAATCCTATTAGTCTTGATATGATTCTATCTAAAATTAATGGGGTTCCTATAAATATCAGTATGAACGCTATTATTATCAAATAACTATTAAAACCTATAGATGAAAATCAGAAAAAACAAGGGAAAACGGACATGTCCAAAAACGGCAGTGTTGGTTTGAAAGTTCTGGGTTTTGTATAGGCGAAAACCAATAAAAACCAGACCAAGATGGGACATGTCCAAAAACGGAGGTTGTAAGGAGTTGAAGACAGGCTAAGGGTTTATAAGGCTTAGGGTTTAAGATTTCGGGTTTAGGGATCAGTGTTTAAAGTGTTGGTTTGAACGTTTTAAGGCTTGGTATTGGTGAACATCACTAAAAACCAGGAAAAATTGAACATGTCCAAAAACGGAGGTTGCAAGGAGCTGAAGATAGGGTTTAATGCACCACTATGCAAAACATCCGCACATAGTATGTGAAGACGCACCAATAAGTATAACAGCTGCATATAGAACATGTAGGAAGCGAAGACGCACCAATAAGCAAGACAAGCGCATCTAGAACGAAGACGCGCCACTAAGCAAAACATCACATAACCAAACAGGCATATGGTAAGCGAAGACATAGCAGCAAGCAAAACAAGCACATATGGAGCAAAGACGCACCACTAAGCAAAGCAACAATACTCTGGTTACGACTCTGTACTCATATTGTATGTAAATAAATATATATGTACTCTGCATTTGTGAAACTGTTAAACTTTTCGTTTTCTTTTGTGCGGGTTTTTTCAAAAAGATCATTTGAAATGAAATTGGTGAAAAACTAATAAACTAAAAATATATATATATATAATCGTATATGACTATTTTCCGGTTTTATTTTCAATTTAATATTGATGCACATGATAAATTAATATACCTCATAGATTCTGATTTTACGGAGTCCCAGAAAGCATTAAAATTGATAAAAATAGTCAGTTTTTTTATTATTTGGTTATGTGATGTTTTGCTTAGTGGTGCGTCTTCGTATCAATCTTATTTTTGTTTCTCAGTTTTACTTTAAAGGTAAAATCTATAAAATTAACAAAACTGGTAAGTTTTTTTATTTGTAGGGTTCCAGAAAACATTAACATTGATAAAATTGTAAGAATGATAAAATTGGTAAGTCTTTACCAATTTTTTATTAATTTTATCAAGTTTATCAAATTGCATGAAGTAAAATTGATAAAGTTGATAGGTACAACAGTACCAACATTTTCAAAGACAACCTCTAAGAATATTTGGTACCGTTGAACTGCCTTGTTTTAAAGGAAACAGGGCGGTTCAACAGTACCAAATTTTCAGAGACAACCTCTAATAAAATTTTGGCACTGTTGAACCGCCTTGTTTTAAAGGAAACAGGGCGGTTCAACAGTACCAAATTTTCTGAGACAACCTGCAAGAAAATTTGGTATTGTTGAACCACCTTGTTTTAAAGGAAACAGGGCGGTTCAACAGTACCAAATTTTCAGAGACAACCTCAAAGAAGATTTGGTACTGTTGAACCGCCTTGCTGAGCTTCCAAAATGACAAATCGCAAGCAGTGTCCCCCTTAAGCTTGGGCTCTCAAAATGACAAATCGCAAGCAGTGTCCCCCCTAAGTTTTTGGAAAACTGAGCGCCCAAAATGACAAATCGCAAGCAGTGTCCCCCTTAAGTTTGTGGAAAACTGAGCTCTCAAAATGACAAATCGCAAGCAGTGTCCCCCCTAAGTTTTTGGAAAACTGAGCGCCCAAACTGGCAAATCGCAAGCAGTGTCCCCCTTACGTTTGTGGAAAACTGAGCTCTCAAAATGACAAATCGCAAGCAGTGTCCCCCCTAAGTTTTTGGAAAACTGAGCGCCCAAAATGACAAATCGCAAGCAGTGTCCCCCTTAAGTTTGTGGAAAACTGAGCTTTCAAAATGACAAATCGCAAGCAGTGCCCCCCCTAAGTTTTTGGAGAACTGAGCTTCCAAAATGATAAATCGCAAGCAGTGTCCCCCCTAAGTTTTTGGAAAACTGAGCGCCCAAACTGGCAAATCGCAAGCAGTGTCCCCCTTATGTTTGTGGAAAACTGAGCTCTCAAAATGACAAATCGCAAGCAGCCCAAAAGAGTTAAATCGCAAGCCCTGGTCCTTAAGATTTTGGGTCTAATTTTTGCTCCAAAGAGTCAAATCGCAAGCCCTGGTCCCTAAGATTTGGGGCCCAGTTTTGCTCCAAAGAGTCAAATCGCAAGCCCTGGTCCTTAAGATTTTGGGCGCATTTTTTGCTCCAAAGAGTAGCATCGCAAGCCCTGGTCCCTAAGATTTTGGGACCAGTTTTTGCTCCAAAATGTCGAATCGCAAGCCCTGGTCCCTGAGAGTTTGGGTTCATGTTTTGCTTAAAAGAGTCAAATCGCAAGCCCTGGTCCATGAGAGTTTGGGTTCATGTTTTGCCCAAAAGAGTTAAATCGCAAGCCCTGGTCCTTAAGATTTTGGGTGTAATTTTTGCTCCAAAGAGTTAAATCGCAAGCCCTGGTCCCTAACAATTTGGGGCCTAGTTTTTGCTCCAAAGAGTCAAATCGCAAGCCCTGGTCCTTAAGATTTTGGGCGCATTTTTTGCTCCAAAAAGTAGCATCGCAAGCCCTGGTCCCTAAGATTTTGGGACCAGTTTTTGCTCTAAAATGTCAAATCGCAAGCCCTGGTCCCTGAGAGTTTGGGTTCATGTTTTGCTTAAAAGAGTCAAATCGCAAGCCCTGGTCCATGAGAGTTTGGGTTCATGTTTTGCCCAAAAGAGTTAAATCGCAAGCCCTGGTCCTTAAGATTTTGGGTCTAATTTTTGCTCCAAAGAGTTAAATCGCAAGCCCTGGTCCCTAACAATTTGGGGCCTAGTTTTTGCTCCAAAATGTCAAATCGCAAGCCCTGGTCCTTAAGATTTTGGGCGCATTTTTTGCTCCAAAAAGTAGCATCGCAAGCCCTGGTCCCTGAGAGTTTGGGTTCATGTTTTGCTTAAAAGAGTCAAATCGCAAGCCCTGGTCCATGAGAGTTTGGGTTCATGTTTTGCCCAAAAGAGTTAAATCGCAAGCCCTGGTCCTTAAGATTTTGGGTCTAATTTTTGTTAAATCGCAAGCCCTGGTCCCTAACAATTTGGGGCCTAGTTTTTGCTCCAAAGAGTCAAATCGCAAGCCCTGGTCCTTAAGATTTTGGGCGCATTTTTTGCTCCAAAAAGTAGCATCGCAAGCCCTGGTCCCTAAGATTTTGGGACCAGTTTTTGCTCCAAAATGTCAAATCGCAAGCCCTGGTCCCTGAGAGTTTGGGTTCATGTTTTGCTTAAAAGAGTCAAATCGCAAGCCCTGGTCCATGAGAGTTTGGGTTCATGTTTTGCCCAAAAGAGTTAAATCGCAAGCCCTGGTCCTTAAGATTTTGGGTTTAATTTTTGCTCCAAAGAGTTAAATCGCAAGCCCTGGTCCCTAACAATTTGGGGCCTAGTTTTTGCTCCAAAGAGTCAAATCGCAAGCCCTGGTCCTTAAGATTTTGGGCGCATTTTTTGCTCCAAAAAGTAGCATCGCAAGCCCTGGTCCCTAAGATTTTGGGACCAGTTTTTGCTCCAAAATGTCAAATCGCAAGCCCTGGTCCCTGAGAGTTTGGGTTCATGTTTTGCTTAAAAGAGTCAAATCGCAAGCCCTGGTCCATGAGAGTTTGGGTTCATGTTTTGCCCAAAAGAGTTAAATCGCAAGCCCTGGTCCTTAAGATTTTGGGTCTAATTTTTGCTCCAAAGAGTTAAATCGCAAGCCCTGGTCCCTAACAATTTGGGGCCTAGTTTTTGCTCCAAAGAGTCAAATCGCAAGCCCTGGTCCTTAAGATTTTGGGTCTAATTTTTGCTCCAAAGAGTTAAATCGCAAGCCCTGGTCCCTAACAATTTGGGGCCTAGTTTTTGCTCCAAAGAGTCAAATCGCAAGCCCTGGTCCTTAAGATTTTGGGCGCATTTTTTGCTCCAAAGAGTGGCCAAATTTTGCCCGGAAGCTGCCCGGCAAAATTTGGCCAAATCGAGCCGCGATAGTTTAAAAATCTCGGGCCTTCAGAAAGGCGCGGCTCGATTTGGCCAAATTTTGCCCGGAGGCTGCCCGGCAAAATTTGGCCAAATCGAGCCGCGCATTTCTCATCGCGTTCGACGAGCAGCCCGATTTGGCCAAATTTTGCCCGCAGACTGCCCGGCAAAATCTGGCCAAATCGAGCCGCGCCTTTCTGGAGGCCCGAAATTATTTAAACTATCGCGGCTCGATTTGGCCAAATTTTGCCGGGAAGTCTGCGGGCAAAATTTGGCCAAATCGGGCTGCTCGTCGTACGCGCTGAGAAATGCGCGGCTCGATTTGGCCAAATTTTGCCGGGCAGCCTCCGGGCAAAATTTGGCCAAATCGAGCCGCGCATTTCTCATGGCATACGAAGAGCAGCCCGATTTGGCCAAATTTTGCCCGCAGGCTGCCCGGCAAAATTTGGCCAAATCGAGCCCTGGTCCCTAAGATTTGGGGCACAGTTTTTGCTCCAAAGAGTCAAATCGCAAGCCCTGGTCCTGAAGATTTTGGGCGAGTTTTTTACTCCAAAGAGTAGCATCGCAAGCCCTGGTCCCTAAGATTTTGGGCCCAGTTTTTGCTCCAAAAGGTCAAATCGCAAGCCCTGGTCCCTATGATTTGGGGTCCAGTTTTTGCCCAGAATAGTTAAACCGCAAGCTTTGGTCCTTAAGTTTTTAAGCTCTTTTTTTGCTGCAAGGATTCAAATCACAAGCCATGGTCCTTAAGATTTCGGAGCTCAACGCTTCATCATTCTACTCACTAGTCTTATTTCATCGTCCCGCACACCTACCTGCACACTTCCTCTACTCCATATTGTAGCACACAATCGCTTGATATTACACCCCCCTATTCGCGCGCCTCTCTCTTAAGGTGAAGCTGCGAATTAAAAGTTATCATAATTATGATAACTCAGGGGTGGGACCCTAAGGAGTTATCATAATTATGATAACTCCAGTTGGTGACTCTAAAGTTATCATAATTATGATAACTCAGGTTTGGGAACCTAAAGTTATCATAATTATGATAACTCAGGTTTGGGAACCTAAGGTTATCATAATTATGATAACTCAGGTTTGGGAACCTAAAGTTATCATAATTATGATAACTCAGGCTTGGGAACCTAAGGTTATCATAATCATGATAACTCAGACTGGGGACCTTAAAGCTATCATAATTATGATGACTCAGGTTTGGGAACCTAAAGTTATCATAATCATGATAACTCAGGTTTGGGAACCTAAAGTTATCATAATTATGATAACTCAGATTATGGACACTTTAATTAATTTAATTAATCTAACTAATTCGATTAATTCAATTAATCCAATTAATTGAATTAATTGAATTAATTGAATTAGCGAAAGAGGTTTTTCGAATTCAATTAATTCAATTAATTCAATTAATTCAATTATGTGGGGTTCCCTAATCGAGATCCGGATTTCCCGCGTATTGAATTAATTCAATTAATTCAATTAATTCAATTAATTCAATTAATTCAATTAATTCAATTAATTCAATTAATTGAATTAATTGAATTAGCGAAAGATGCTTTTCGAATTCAATTAATTCAATTAATCCAATTAATTGAATTAATTGAATTAGCGAAAGATTAGCGAAAGATGCTTTTCGAATTCAATTAATTCAATTAATCCAATTAATTGAATTAATTGAATTAATTGAATTGATTGAATTAATTGAATTAATTAAATTAATTGAATTAATTCAATAGAGGGAAAATCTTTGTTAAAAAAAAACAGATAATTGAATTACTTAAATTAATTGAATTAGCGAAAGATGCCTTACGAATTCAATTAATTCAATTAATCCAATTAATTGAATTAATTGAATTAATTGAATTAGCGAAAGAGGTTTTTCGAATTCAATTAATTCAATTAATTCAATTATGTGGGGTTCCCTAATCGAAATCCGGATTTCCCGCGTATTGAATTAATTCAATTAATTCAATTAATTCAATTAATTCAATTAATTCAATTAATTCAATTAATTCAATTAATTCAATTAATTGAAAAGATTGAATTTTCGAATTCAATTAATTCAATTAATCCAATTAATTGAATTAATTGAATTAATTGAATTAGCGAAAGATGCTTTTCGAATTCAATTAATTCAATTAATCCAATTAATCCAATTAATTGAATTAATTGAATTAATTGAATTAATTGAATTAATTGAATTAATTGAATTAATTCAATAGAGGGAAAATCTTTGTTTAAAAAAAAAAACAGATAATTGAATTAATTGAATTAATTGAATTAGCGAAAGATGCTTTTCGAATTCAATTAATTCAATTAATCCAATTAATCCAATTAATTGAATTAATTGAATTAGCGAAAGAGGTTTTTCGAATTCAATTAATTCAATTAATTCAATTATGTGGGGTTCCCTAATCGAAATCCGGATTTCCCGCGTATTGAATTAATTCAATTAATTCAATTAATTCAATTAATTCAATTAATTCAATTATTTCAATTAATTCAATTAATTCAATTAATTCAATTAATTGAATTAATTGAATTAATTGAATTAGCGAAAGATGCTTTTCGAATTCAATTAATTCAATTAATCAAATTAATTGAATTAATTGAATTAATTGAATTAGCGAAAGATGCTTTTCGAATTCAATTAATTCAATTAATCCAATTAATTGAATTAATTGAATTAATTGAATTAATTGAATTAATTGAATTAATTCAATAGAGGGAAAATCTTTGTTTAAAAAAAAAAACATTGAATTAATTGAATTAATTGAATTAATTGAATTAATTGAATTAGCGAAAGATGCTTTTCGAATTCAATTAATTCAATTAATCCAATTAATTGAATTAATTGAATTAATTGAATTAGCGAAAGAGGTTTTTCGAATTCAATTAATTCAATTAATCCAATTAATTGAATTAAGTAAATTAATTGAATTCGCAAAAGAAATTTGTTGATTTCTATTAATTCAATTAATTAAATTAATTAAATTAATTAAATTAATTAAATTAATTACATTAATTAAATTAATTAAATAGAAGGCAAGCAAGAGGATACGCAAAATAGACCCGAAAGGGCTCTCTCACATATATATATATATATATATCTCTCTTTATATGTCCTTATACATATATATATATATGTATATGTATCTACGCATCAGTCCGAGAAAGCCCACCGCCAGAAGGGGCCCCTTCGCAGCTCCAGTGCAGAGGCGCCTGCACGGCTCGAAGCTCAGTGGTGCCGAGGGCTTCTTGGGGTTCGGGCAAATCCAGGGTTTGGAGTGTAGGGTTTCGCCCTAAACCCTAAACCTTAAGTCCGCGCTGTACAATGCCCACGGCACCGTGTCGTAAGGCGCGACGTGGACAGCATGTTCCACCCAAGCAACGTGAGAGGCATCTTCGCCAACGGCCGTTGTCGGTTCTGCCTCGGTTTTTTTGCAGAAAATGGATCCGGCCCAGCTGATGCCAACGTTCGCCGGGCAGGCCACAAAGGACAAGGGCTTCCAGCCAAGCGGCGGTGTTGGGCCAGCCTCTCTTGCCGGTGCCGGTGCTGAGACTCAAGAATCCACAGGGCAGTCGTGCCTCCAACAGACAGGCATAAACAACCTGTCAAGGGTGTTTCAGCCGTACTCCAGCGCGTTTGTCCTTAACCGCAATTAGGAATTTGGGTTCAGAGGCTTCGAGGAGCTCAGGTCCTGTAGGAGTCTTTTTCAGGGAATGGGCATCTCATCTTCTTGTTTCTACAATCTTTTCGATTCGCAGTTAGGACCCGACAAACAAGGAACAAGACATGTTGGGTCGAATGCAGGAGCCCGGATAATTAGCAAATACAGCCCTAAACCCTAAACCCTAAACCCTAAACCCTAAACCCTAAACCTTAAACCCTAAACCCTAACCCCAACCCATCATGATCCTTCGAGCGATAGACGAAAGCCCCAAAAGACCGGTTCTCATCAAAGAGTCATATGCCAACCCATTCAACAGGCCCCTAAACCCTAAACCCTAAACCCTAAACCCTAAACCCGGAAACCTAACCCTAAACCCTAAACTCTAAAATTAGGTACCATGGGTTGAGGTACCTTACTCCAGAGTGTAGGTCTCCTGCCGTTCGATTTAGGTTTTCAGACTCAGCATTCCACTGAACTCGTCCCTAAACCCTAAGCCTTCTCAACCCCAAGCCTAAACCCTAAACCCTAAATCCTGAGCCTTAACCTCAAGCCTAAACCCTAAAGTGTCAAGTGCATCAAACACAGGCCGCCCCTCAACCCTAATCTTTTGGGTTTAGGAGCTTGGGGGTTCGGGGTTTAGGGTGTAGGGGTTTGGGGTTTAGTGGTTGAAGGTTAAGGGGTTTAGGGTTGCGGGGTTGGGGGTTTCGGGGTTCAGGTTTTGGTTTAGGGGTTTAGTTTGGGGGCTAGGGGTTGAGGGTCTAAGGGTTCAGGGTTTAGGGGTTTAGGGGTTTAGAAGTTCCGGGTTTAGGGTTTAGAGGTTTAGGGGTTTGGGGTTGGGGTGTAGGGCGTGGGGTTCCCTAACCCTAAGCCCAAACCCCCAAGCCTTCAACCCGAAGCCCTCAACCCTGGAGGCTCGACTGCTGTTAGGGTTTAGGGTTTAGGGTTTAGGGTTTAGGGTTTAGGGTTTAGGGTTTAGGGTTTAGGGTTTAGGGTTTAGGGTTTAGGGTTTAGGGTTTAGGGTTTAGGGTTTAGGGTTTAGGGCTCAGGTTGGAACCATGGGCCCTTAGTATGGTCCTATACGCCTGTGTATAGGGATCCGAAGTATTGGCGCCACATGCTGTAGTGTAATTCAGGGTTATTTAACCAGGCACCCAAAGTAAGGGCCCATACTTGAAACCCTAAACCCTAAACCATCAGCTTAGGGGCTCGGGGTTTAGGGCTTAGGGTTTAGGGTTTAGGGTCTGTTAGGGTTTCGGGTTATTTAGGGTTTAGGGTTAGGGTTTAGGGTTTGCTAGAAAATACCTGTCTGCCCGCCACTGCGACTGAGGCAGATGCCCTGGACGGTGGCGTCTCCGCGATGTCAATCTGGCATCAATCCCAGGGATGCGCTGGAAGCCCCCCTGAACCCTACAGCCTAAACCCTAGAACCTAAACCCTTAATTAACACTTAACCCTTAGCCCTTGGCCCTTAGCCCTTGGCCCTACCCGGGCTAGAGCTGCGGGATGAGAGTTCAGGGTCTCCCCCCTAGTTTTTGGTGAGGTACTCAGTCAGAGCAAGAAAGTGACAGGTATCACCCTTTGGGTTTCGGGTGTAGGGTTCAGAAACAAGGAAAGGAACAGCGTTTCGGGTGTCTAGGAAAGGCCAAAACCTTGAGCACGCCAGCAAGTCCGGTGGTGCCTTGAGTTGTGCGGCTTAGGGTTTGCTGAGGGTTTATGGTTTAGGGTTCAGGGTTTAGGGTTGAGTTACCGCACCCCGGCCCTTTACATCGTGTCGAGGCACGATGTTGTGACATTTTATTGGGTTTAAGAGGATCTAACTTACCCAAAGCCCTAAACCCTATACCCTAAACCCTAAACCCTAAACCCTCTTCAGAGGGGTTGTACAAAAGGGCCAAACTCGAAAAGGTCTTTGTCGTCCCCGAGCGCCACTTGCGAGGCAAGCTGGAGGCCGGTATGGTTTGGGGGTTTGGGGTTTGGGCCCTAAACCCTAAGCCCTAAGCCCTAAGCCCTAAACCGAAAACCCTAAACCCTAAACCCTAAACCTAGCTTTGAGGGATTGGTGTTTAGGGCTTCGGGCTTCAGATGTGGAAGCTTCCCTAATTTCTGATACTTTTTTGTTTTTTTTTTTCAATTTGCCTCGGTGCCTTGTATTTAGGTCACATCCTACCCTGAACAACTCCCGCCCCCCCCCCCCCCCCCACCCCTCCCAGGGTTCCCGTAGATAAAATCTCGAAATCCTACGAGGTTTCGGGTTTAGGGTTTAGGGTTCAGGGTTCAGGGTTGGTTTAGGGTTTAGGGTTTTGGGTTTAGGGTTTAGGGTTTAGGTTCTCCAGAGGCGACCTCCCAGAAGGCGAGTTGCTTGCCAGCTGAGGCCATCCCATGCGATTGGAGGTGGACGGCGGTAGGCCCCCCGCAAACGGCTCCTCCACGGCGTGTCCCGGATTCTGTGGAGCCGGCCTTGGAGCTTAGGGCTTAGGGCTTAGGGTTTAGGGTTTAGGGTTTAGGGTCTTAGGGTTTAAGGTTAGGGTTTAGGGTTTGGGGTTTAGGGTTTAGGGTTCAGGGAGTGCCGGTTTGACTCTGTGCTCAGACGAGTTCAGAAGCGCTGACAGAGCTCCATTCAAGGCATCGCGAGACTGAAGCCCACCCTGCACCATAAGCTCACCACATGTTAGGGCTAGAGGTTTTCTCGTTCCAAGCGGTTGGGCTTCTTTCTTCCCAAGGTTCCGTGCGTTTGGTGGAAGGGCGGAGTACTTCTCAAGGAATCCTAGCGGAAAAGGCTATGAAAGGAGCTCATTTAGACTCACTCCCCTCCTCCCCTCTACCCCGTGCTGCAAGCCCTCAACCCCTCAACCCTCAACCCTCAACCCCTACACCCTAACACCCTAAACCCTTAGCCCTAAACCCAAGGCCCCTTTAGATGTTTAGGGTACCTCGGCCTTGACCAACACTCATCTCAGCCCCAAACCCGACATTTGGGGGGTCGAAAAGGAGGGGCCCTTATATGGGACCTTGGGTTGGATATATAGGGACTCTACAAGACATGCTATGTAGGGGTTGTATGGGGTAATCAGATCAAGGATCCCTTCTAGGAGGTCCCTTCTCATAAATCCGAAGCCTCGCAAGGTCATGAGGCCATAAGGTCCCTGGGGGAGGGGTCAAAGAGGCCCTATAACTTTTATGGGGTTCAGGGATTAGGGTTTGACCCTAAACGTTGGGAGGTATCTAGGAAACTTTAGCCTGAGGGAGCAACCGAAGCCTGTGAATTTCTCATTTTGGGACCTCCTCAGCCCTAAGCCCAGGACCCTGCGCCCTAAGCACTACACCCAGACCCCCTTTTGTCCTTAAGAGCCTAGAACGTGGCCCCAAACGCTTGAGAGTCAAGAGGCTTGCCTGTGGCACAGCCAAGGGCAGCGTCTGGGCATTCTATGGTTTGAGGGCGAAGGGTTTAGGGTTTAGGGGATTTGGGGTTTGGGGGGTTTAGAGTTTAGGGGTTTAGGGCCCAGGGCTGCGGGCTTAGGGCTTAGGGCCTAGAACCCTTCCAAGTACAGTCCAGAGGAAAAACGTCTCTCTACCCCCCGCACGACCCTATGAACCCTCTACACCCTCCGAAACCCTGCAACCAAACCCTAAAACCTAATCATCTCTGCACGCCCAAAACCGCTTAGAGGTTGGCGTTTCAGAGTATGGGTCTGCGGGTTCAGGCTCGAGCGAGTTGAGCTTGGTGTACGGTTCTGGTACGACCGTCAGGTCGCTGGGTAGGATAGGATGGAGGCCGTTACTTTGTCGTAGTTGGGTAACATTTTACATCTTTAAGGGTACTTAAACCCAATAAGGAATATAATTTAAAAAATTTAATACTATCCCAACCATGAACTAGGTTAGGTATGGCAAGCCGTACGGCGGTTTGGCCGGCTCTGCGATGACAATCAAGACAATCAATCACTCTGAACCATTCTTGATTCGGCCTCAGGGTTCTTTCTGGGGGTTGGAAGGTTCTGACCATAAACCCTAAACCCTAAACCCTAAAAGTCCTAAACCCTGAACCCTAAACCCCTAAACCCCTCCTTGGGCTCGCAGTCAAAAGCTCTCAGGGCCTACCGACGCGGAAGTCGATCCCCCAAATTCCAGAGGAAGAGTGTTGGTGAGCATCCTGGACCCCACAAGTCTTAAAGCCTATATCTCTAGGACAGTTCTTGGGGTGCTTGCCTTCTCCCATATGCCGCACGTATGGTACTTCCACAACCTGTCTACACTTTTTAATGTATAGACGCCTTAGAACAAGGTTCAGTCCTCTATCTGAGAATCTTGAACCTGTTGTTACTTACACGCCTGAACTTCCAAGGTCTACACCGCCAAGGGTCACGGGCGGGTAGGAGTCAGATCCCCCCCCCTAGCCTTCGCCTTTCCCCGCCCTCAGGGTTTGGGGTTTGGGGTTAAGGGTTTAGGGTATAGGGCTTAGGGTTTAGCACATATGTAGGGCATGTAAGCCAGTGATGCCGATTTCTTTTTGTGGGGACAAAGGCTGGGGGAGGTAGGCATTTAACTAGCCCTGAACCCTAAACCTGACACCCTACACCCTAAACCCTAAACCCTAAACCCTAAACCCTACATACCATAAGGACTGCGGCAGTTCTCCAAGGCATTGCGGTGTTTCAGCTTGCGTGGCCGCTCGCGACGTCCCTCATCAAGGTGGCCATGGGTCGTATAGGGTCTCCTGTACCTCGAGATCGCCTGTGGGTTTAGGGTTTAGGGTTTAGGATTAAGGGTTTTTGGTTTAAGGTGTAGGGTCCAGGGTTTTGTAGGGTCTAGGGTTTAGGGCTTAGGGTTCAAAGTGGAGGTTTGCGCTAGGTTCAGGAGCCCTCCTCCCAATCATTCCCGATCAGAACTCCCACGGCCTTAGCTTCATTCAAAACCCGAGTCTTTTTCTATTTGTGGATCAAGTGGCATTTGATTTGGATGTATGTACAGTTCATGATCTTCGAAGAATCAGCCGGCCACACTAAAGAAGCTTCTTCTTCCAAAGGAGGCCCTTCTAGAGCAAGGAGGTTTGTTAGGAACTTGTAAATAGCTAGGGTAACATTATGGTTACAACCTTACTTGGGGTACTTGTAAGCCTACTGATAAGGACCCTAAACCCTAAATCCTAAACCCTAAACCCTAAACCCTAAACTCTAAACCCTAAACCCTAACCCTAAACCCTAAACCCTAAATCTTAAATCCTAAATCCTAAACCCTAAACTAAACGCCCAACACTGTGGGAGGCTGCCTCCGGTGGCGACTCGGCGATGACAGCGCCATGGACTCCGATGGCTCTTTGGAAGAGCAGTTGGGTTTAGGGTTTAGGGTTTAGGGTTCAGGGTTTCGCGTTTAGGGTTTAGGGGGTTTTGTGCTCAGCGGGTAGGGGGTTTAGGGTGAGGGGTTTGGGTTTTGGTTTAGGGTTAGAGTTCAGGGTTAGGGTTGTGGCGGGGCTTGTTAGCTGCTTCTATGAAATCCTGGAGATGATTTATCTCCGAAAACAATGCGAATAAAATGTATTCCAAAAAGCGAAAAAAGCCAACTACTCAAAATATGCAAAAACAATGACAAAAAACGACCTTGAAAAAAACAGAAAAATGACTCTAAAAAAACGAGAAAATTTTTTGCTTTTGTTTTGTTTTTTGTTCGTTGTTTGTGGCTGCTGGGGTCGCTTTTTGGTTCGCTTTATTTTCGCTTTTTTGCCTAGGAAAAAGCGAAAAAAGCGAAACAAAAGCGAATAAAAGGCGACCCCAAAAACGATAATGCGGCGAAAAAAGCAAAACGAAACAATTGTATCCCCTTTTCTGAACCCATTTTTTCCGCTTTTTTCCTCCTTTTTGGCTAGCCACCTTTTGTGAACCCATCTTTTTTTTGTGCTTTTTCGGTGTCATGTTTCGCATTTTATAAAAAAATCGATTCGGTTTCTTCTCGAAAAATAAATCATGTAGCCAAACCTTAGAAGTAGCTCTAAGCCGCATCACAAGGTTAGGGTTTATGGGGTTTAGAATTCAGGGGGTTCAGGGTTCAGGGGGTTAAGGGTTCAGGATTGAGGGTTCAGAGTGCATCTGGGTTCAGGGGTCTTCTGGGGGTTTAGGGGTCTAGAGGAGGGGCTTCGGGTTCAGAGGTTGCGGTGTGCGGAGGTGCTTGGGGGTGTAGGGAAGAAGTAGGGTGCAGGGTTTAGGGGAGTAAGGGTTTCGGGCTTGAGTTAGTGTTCGAGAAGTGGGGTCTTTTGGTTATTGTAGTTTAGGGCATCTTTAGTAGTTTCGGTTTTGGGGACATGTAAGCCCTAAACCCTACGCCTACACCCGTTAACCCTTAACATAAGGGATCCTCCGCCGTGTATACCCCTCGAAGTCAAGAGTACGATCTTGAGGTCAGCATTCGGCCGCACAGCAAGGCTTGGCTGGTGTCATGCGTGGTGTCTCTACGGGGTTATTGAGGAGGTCCCCCTAGATCCTCCCAAGCCCTCCTGCAGATGCAACCCTAAACCCTAAACCCTAACCCCTAAACCCAAACCTGCCAAGTTTTTATTAACCTGGCTACCATTACTAAGAGTAGTTCACGTAGAGCACATCTTAACCCTAAATCCTAAACGCTTTTTAAACCCATGGAAGCCCCACTGTCCGAACTTAGAACACCCCGCGTCCCGTAAATTTGCAGGGGCCAAGGCGCAAAGGGTCTAGGGCTCAGGGTCCCTAACCTTGTGCCCTAATCACGAACCCTAATTCAACTGGGGGGGGGGGGGGGGGGGCAGATGTAGGGCTTTAGGGCTTTACGGGCCTTTGCGGCTGAGGTTTCAGGGGTTTTGGGGTTCAGGAAGCTCCATATACAAGGCTTTCGTAAGGGGATTCCCTGCCAATTGTGGTTTCTTCTTGGGTTACGAGTTTCTTTTTATATATTCTTCGACCCGGAACAGGTACTTCCTGAATCTTGTATGGGGTGGGGTTCATATACTGGGTCAGTGACAGTCTCCTCTTGGGGATGCCACAAGTAAAATCCTAGCCATCGTGTTTTCCCTACCTACTCTTTTCGGGCCCCCGAGCTGCGAAAGTAACCCTAAACCCTAAATCCTAAACCCTAAACCCTAAACCCTAAGCCCTAAGCCCTAAGCCCTACGCCCTAAGCCCTAAACCCTAAACCCTAAGCCCTAAGCCCTAAGCCCTAAGCCCTAAGCCCTAAGCCCTAAGCCCTAAGCCCTTGCCCTAAAAACCCTACACCTGAAATTAAACCCTAAACCCTAAACCCTAAACCCTAAACCCTAAACCCTAAACCCATTAAAACTTCTGTGAGGCTGTGGTTTCCCTAGAGTGGAAGCCTCCCTCCAGTCAAGGCCCGTGGTGGCTACTGAACCCAAAGGCTTTGGGGGTTTAGGGTTTAGGCTTTAGGGTTTAGGGTTTAGGGTTTAGGGTGTAGGGTTTAGTGTGTTTAAGCCCTAAACCCGGGGGAGCTCATTGCTTGGGTCTTTGGGGTTGGGGCGTTTTGGGTCTAGGATTCAGGGTGTCGGGTTGGCTGGATGGAGGGTTTGGGGTGTAGGGCTTAGGGGTTCGAGATGTTGGCGTTTCGGGTTCACGGTTTTGGGGTGCTGGATTTAGGGGTTTAGGGTTTAGGGTTTTAGGACTTAGGCCTCTAGCCTTATACATTCGGGTGTATGGATCACGAGCCCGAAGCTACAGTAAGCCCTTGCGGGGCACATGGATCAGAAACCTTTACGGGGGTAGCCCTAGACCCTCAAGCCTAAACCCTCAACCTTCAACCCTCAACCCTAAACCCTAAGCCCTAAACCCCGAACCCTAAACCTAAGCCCTACCCATAAGTCACATGAACCTTCAAGTATGAGCTCCCCCCCCCCACCCTGCTTTGGGCTTCTTTGCATCCCAGGTCCGAAGTTTGCCATAGGGATTCCTAGGATTTGGGATAAAGCCTCAAACCCTGGCACCCTCAACCCTTAACACAAACTCTCCACCTCTTAGGGTTTAGGGTTTGGAGTTTAGGGTTTAGGGTTTCGGGTTTCGGGTTTAAACCTTAGAAGCCATTAATTCCCAATCCCAATCTCTTGTGACCGATTTCCCGAAGCCCCTCGATGTTTTGCGACGGCAGGTGGCCTGCCGAACACGCTCATGTCGGCCAGCCAGGACAACGGATGCAGTAGCAGCAGAACCCAAAAACCCTAAACTTTAAACCCTAAACCCTGAACTCTAAAGCACATATAAACCCTAAACTCCAAGCCCTAAACCCTAAGCCCTAAACCCTAAACCCTAAACCCTAAATCCTAAACCCTGAACCCTGAGCCCCGGAGGATGGACTCCTCCAGGTTTGGCATTATGACGACAAGTCGGGTCAGCACCTTGCGCTGCGCTTCAGAGGGTTTAGGGTTTAGGGTTTAGGGCTTAGGGTTTAGGGTTGAGGGTTGAGGGTTTAGGGTTTAGGGTTTAGGGTGTAAAGTTTAGGGTTTTTGGGCCTTAGTTGGAGGTTAAAGTGGTGTAAGGCGTTAGGGTTTTTAGGGGGGGGGGGGGTGGTTCAAGTTTTAGCTATTGGTTCGCAGGGAGTTCTTCGGCATCAGGGCTCTCGGGCTTGTTGAGCGGTTGATTCTAAGGGTAGTTATATGGGCGGTTTAGGGTTTAGGGTTTAGGGTTTTGGGTTTAGGGTTTAGGGTTTAGGGTTTAGGGCCCTTGGTATGGTCCCTCACCTCCTTTAACTCGGGATATAAGGGAGTGGTCCCCTTGTTTTAAGGGCCCGGACCATGTAATGTAACTACCCCAAGATTTATGGGCTTTCAATCTTTGGGTTGTAGGTTTCTGGACCCCCAAAGTACCCCGTTAAGGTTGCCTAGATACCCTCTAAAGAATCCGGCATAAGTTGCCAGGGGACTCTCATTTTTCACTGGTCTTTGGGTCCCAAGCACCACCTGAAAGTAGGCCAGGGTTTAGGGTTAAGGGTTGCCCTCGTACAACCTAGGACCCAGAGCATATGCCCTTATTCCCTATGTTTACGGTTGAGGTTCCCTTGTAAGCCCCTTTGAACCAAAAAGGGCAACCCTTTTTATTCCTAGGCTACTCCTGAGTCGAGCAGCACTTGGAGGTTCATAGTACTTGTTAACCAATTATAACTGTACTTATAACCCCTTATAAGCCCGTTAAGTGCCCGAATATGGTTATAAGTACAGTTATAAGTACACTGACAATTGGTTCATAAGTACCATGGACCTCCAAGCAATCTCACGAATGACTCCGGTGCTTCTCCCTTTCAGGCTGGCTGCGTCGTCCTCGACCACCGGGCCCCTCCGACAGGCCGGCGCAGTCGCCGAGAGAGAGGGTTGGGGGGGTTTGGGAGTGTAAGCCCCTGAGCCCTGAACCCTGACCCCCGGACCCTGAACCCCTTAACCCTAAACCCTAAACCCCAAACCCTAAACCCTAAACCCGAAACCCAACCTGTCGGATTCAGGGGGCACACAGGGTTAGGATGCTCCGGGACTTCGGGGAGCTTGCGGGAGGGGGGAGGGAACCCGAGAGTGAGAGACTTCTGGGCTTCAGGCTGGTTTGGGGTTTAGGGTTTAGGGTTTAGGGTTTAGGGTTTAGGGTTTAGGGTTTAGGGTTTAGAGGGTTTAGGGTTTAGGGCTAGGATTTAGGAGGGACCCTTATAATTTATAAGTAGCGGCGACTTAGGTATGTAGAGACTATATAAAGGGATATGTAGGGGTTATGTGGGGCGTAAGATGGACATGAACCCTAAAATTGGGGTCACATACCCTGACTACTATAATTCATATTAAGGTATATGGACCATAACCCCTTATCGGGTTCATTTAGTTCCCAAGGCTGAAGAGGTCCCTCCTTACATCCCTTCATGTTAGTCAAGCTCAAGATGAACAAAAAAACCCAAAGGCATCGTCGCGAGAGCGAAGCTGACCAACAACAGGTTCGGGGTTTAGGGTTTAGGGTTTCGGGTTTAGGGTTTCGGGTTTAGGGTTCAGGGTTTAGGGTTTAGGAATGCCTGTACCAGCTGTCGAAAATCAGAAGTTCCAATGCCCGAAATAGGATGAAAGGGCCACCCTCCTAGAAAAATGCAACAACAACTCCAAATCCAAGCCCTATTGCCCGAGTACTCTTCCTGAACTCCCCCAAGTGCCTTCATGGAGGGGCCCAAGTGTACCGTTTAGGGTTTAGGGTTTAGGGTTTTTGGTTTAGGGGGTACTTAGGGACTTTCAGGGTGCTTGGAGGTCCAAGTCAAACCCGAACCCCAAACCCCAATCCCGACCCTTAAGCAAGCCCTAGTCCTTATATAACAGGTGTCGAGTGGAAGGATAAACCCTAAACGCTAGCCCCAAACCCTAACTAAATCCCCCTTGGAAAAGATTTTTTGTTTATATAAAACCCGAGAGGGTATTAAAAGCATTTGTTTTATTAAGGTTCTAAGGGGAGAATAGCTAAACCCGGAAAGCTTTCGTTGGCAGGCGGGTCCACTCCTGGCTGCGTGCCGCAGTGCCCAGCGCGAGAAAGAGAGACCCCAGCAGGTTCAACCTTCATAGTTGTTGAGGGCTTCGGGGCCAGAATAGGGTGTTGGGTTGAGGGTTGAGGGACCCTTAGCCCTAAACCCTAAGCCCTAAGCCCTGAACCCTAAACCCTAAGCCCCAAACCCTAAACCCTAAACCCTAAACCTCGGTGTAGTGCTCAACATGTAACCCTAAACCCTACACCCTACACCCTAAACCCGAAACCCTAAACCCTAAAGCCTAAACCTTACTTTTCGGCTGTTTAGGGTTTAGGACTGTATGAACATCAGGACCCTTATGCACCTTCACGAAGCCCAGGATGTTGCACTAAACCCTAAACCCTATCCTCTAAACCCTAAACCCCAAACCCCAAACCCTAAATCCCCAAGCCCCAAGCCCCAAACCCCAATCCTTGAAAGCCTCGAACGTTTTAATCGGCAGGCGCAAGGCCGAAATTCCCCCTAAGCCAGAGCTTTAAAACGCCACGTCCCTGCGTGCCTAACTCCTTCTGCCAAAACCCTAAACGCATGGGTTTAGGGTTTAGGGTTTAGGGTTTAGGGTTTAGGGCAACCGGAAACCTAACCCTGAACCCTAGGCAGTTCCGCCCCAGGCTGGGACGTGAGCTCGGAGGCACCGGCGCTGCTGGCGGGGGGGCGTGACCAGGCGATGCTTTGCAAGTTGTTTGGGTTTGAGGTTTAGGGTTTAGGTTTTAGAGTTTAGGGTTTAGGGTTTAGGGCTAAGTGTTTCGGGCTTTGGGTTGGAGATCTTGGCAGCTGAGTGGTACCCGTTGGTCCTTTTGAGGTTCTGGGCTCCCTTGTAGGTTTAGGTTTTGGGGGTTTAGGGTTTGGGGGGGTTTAGGGTTTAGGGTTTAGGGTTTAGGGTTTCGGGCTATCAGAAGCAGGGTCTAGGGTTGAGAGCTCTGGGTTGAGAATTTAGTGTTGAGAGGGACTGGGTTATGTTTTCTTGAGGCTTAATTGCTAATAATTTGAGGGCTAGGAGCTAAGGGTAAGTATTCTCGACAGTTGGGGCTGTGAGGGTCTTTGGATTAAGTACAAGATTGAATTGAGCGGGTTTCGGGTTTAAACCCTAAACACTAAATAGTATGAGCCCTCCCACTGCGCCCCTCCCCAACGTTCGATCACGCTCATTCTACAGTGGTCTGTACATTCCGACACTAGTTGCTTTTCAAGCTTCCATGAAAACAGCTGCTGCCCGAATACATCCCTCCAGACGTGGAATGTACTAGAGGGGCCTGAATAATTTGAATTGGGTTTGGGGCGTTAGTATAGTATAATTCTAAAGGGACCCTACAGGACTGCGATTAGTAATTATTCCGACCCCTATATGAGTAGGTCCCAAAATCAGCCCTCTCTTGTTGAATTGCCCGTCCCTGCGAATCGATGGCCCTCATTCCTCATCAAACCTCCGCTGCCAAGAGAGTCTTCAGCCTAGACATGCCAAGGCCCGAACCCCGATTGAACCCTAAACCCCTAAGCCCTAAACCCAAACCCTAAACCCTAAACCCTAAACCCTAAACATGCTGCCGCCCAGAGGGTCTAGATGCCAATATACCTTTGTGTAGAGAATAGCTGAGTTACTACGTAGTCCGTTTTCGCATCCAATCATCTACTGCAAGGGCGCGCGTCCCCTCTGAGTTCAACCGCCATACGTCCTAAACCTATAGAGCAAAAACTTCAGGCCCAAACCCTAAACCCTAAACCCTAAACCCTAAACCCTAAACCCTAAACCCTAAACCCTAAACCCATATCAACAAGGCAACAGGAACCTTAACGACCTCGGGGTGTTGTGACAGGTCGCATTTCGCTGGGATCCAGAGGCTCTTCCTTGGGTAGATTTCTACCCTAGGGTTTAGGGTTTAGGGTTTAGGGTTCGGCGTTTAGTGTTTAGGGTTTGGGGCTGGGGTTTTGGCGTTGGGCTTGTGGATCCTTGTCGGGTGCTCCTTCCATGAGACGCGGCCTTTGACGTAGGGTGCCCAACAGCGGGCCATCATCATTCAAAGAACTCCCCATATAGCATCTTATCCAGCAGCTCCACTTGTACTCGTACTAAAAAACTTCATAGGTGCCCCAAGCAGCCTATTTAGCATGTGTTAGGGATGTGTTGGGCCTTCCCCAGCTACTCAGGGTAGAACTAGAGGTCGTTTGCTCATATGTGTGTGTATGTTGATGCTTCCCTATGCAGGGTTTTGGGCTGCTCAAGATGCATTTAGCTCGCCGCATGCGCGTTTTAAAGTTTGGTTGCAGCAATGATCATTGCTGTTCTGACTAAGTGCGTTTGTGTGGGCAGGGGTAGTGTGCTTGTGCGGGCGCAGGAATTCGCTTTTCCCAAGATGGCCCATGCCCTATAAGCCAGCTTAGTCTTGACCTCTAAACCAGGAAACATTCCCCTGAACCCCAAATCTCGTACGCCTTGCACATGAGCTGTGAGGCTGCCAAGCAGCTGGACTCCTTTCCAGCCCGCGCCCGAGCTGGGCTTCTGCAAGGGGCGCCTAAGGTCCTGCACAGGGTTTAGGGTCTATAAACTATACAGGGTTTCGGGTATATAGGATCTATAAACTATACAGGATTTCGGGTATATAGGGTCTATGAACGAAACAGGGTCTGGGGTCTTGGGTCAAGGTTTGGCGCTGAGACTCAACTGCCCAGGTTGTTGAAGGCTGCTGCTGTTTGTTACATGAGCTGTTGGGTGGCCACTTAGTAATCCTGAGCCCAATAGCTTGACACTATCCTGCAACCCTACAACCCCCTAAACCCTAAACCCTAAACCCCAGAAACTCTAAACCCCCTAAACCCTAAACCCTAAACCCTCAACCCTCTAGCCTTGGCGAGAGCCGTAGAGCGCGCGATCTTGCCATGGGACGGTGGGATGTGGTGCTTCCCTTCCTGGCTCCTGGGCGTGGATCTGTGCCAGCAGGAAGGCGCCGCGACAGAGTGGACGAGTCGCCAAGATCCTGCTCACCAAGCACTTCATCTGGCCCCTGGGACCCTTTGATGTAGGAGCCTGAATAATTAGGGGGGGGGGGGGGGGGGGGGGAGTTGTTATAGTGTATTTATAAAGGGACCATATGGGAATATTACTAGTAAGTAGTCCGACCCCTATTTTGCCCTTATTAATTGCCCTTATTAAATGCCTGGTTCCCTTCTAAAGTAACCAGCAACAAGAGAAAGGGTAAGGTACCTTGATAATAAGATGGTTGCTGGTTTACTAAGGCTCTGGCTTTCCAAGCCCTTCGGACGATGAGTCGGAAAGACTTCCGAACGTGGAGGACATCTACGACTTGCTGACATCCGACCTTGCAGATTTGGAAGATCGGCTTGTTCAGAAATCCAGCAACTTAGTAGCTGAACGAGTACACTTCACACTTTCTGGGATACTAGAATCCCTATACTAGAACTGAAAGCACACGCCTTTTTGGGGGCCTATGAACTCAGCAGCTGAGGCAAAGGTGTCTTGACGCCGAAGGAGGAGAAGCTACACAACTTGGTGCGTGTGGAACTGGGCGAGCGTCGTAGCGTAGAGGAGATCCTAGGCCAATTAAAAACCCTTGAGATACTTACATTTTTCCCTCATTGGGTGTTAAAAGACCTAAACCCTAAGCCCTAAACCCTAAACCCTAAACCCCATTTTTGGAATATTTTTTTCAGAGGCTTTGTAGACGCCAATCCCAGGATTGGCCTGGCGTTGATTGGTGGACGCTTCGACCTCGCAAAGGTGCCAGGCTTGGCCCAAGCGTCGGTCCCACCTGTGCAGGCCGGCTTAGGGTTTAGGGTTTAAGGGGTTTAGGGTTTGGGGTTTGGGGTTTTGGGGTTTAGGGTTTGGGGTTTAGGGTTTAGGGTTAGGTTTAGGGTTTAGGGTTTAGGGTTTAGGGTTACCGGGTTGAGGGTTTGGGGTCTAGGGCTACCCATGCAGGCCGATGGTGCTGAAGTTTGGACTCTACCAGAGGCAACTTGAAAGCTGACTGGTACCCGGTTGGCCCCCCTTTTTTGTTGGGGGGGGGGGGGGGGGGGGGGGGGGGGGGGGGGGGGGGGGGGGGGGGGGGGGGGGGGGGGGGGGGGGATGGGAGGGGGGTTAGGGTGTAGGGTTTAGGGTTAAGTGTTTTCGGGTTAGGGGGGGGGGGGGGGGTTCTGGCCTCCCTTTTTATGACAGGGAGCCAACGAAAAAGACAGAGAGACCACAATTTTTGTTTCATCATTACTTGGGTTCATTGGGCGAAGCCCTAAACCCTAAACCCTAAACCCTAAACCCTAAACCCTAAACCCTAAACCCTAAACCCTAAACCCTAAACCCTAAACCCTAAACCCTAAACCCTAAACCCTAAACCCAAACCCCAAACCCCAAAGCCCAAACCCTAAACCCTAAACCCTTAACCAAATCAGGGGTTACCCCTCACAAGGCAAGATCTCCGGCATCTTCCCGGTCGAGCTTTTCAGCGAGGATGTCGGATGCACCCGACATTCTCCCTGACCTTCGTCCGCCGTCGTCCAGCGCGGCAAGGTTGCTGGGGTTTAGGGTTTAGGGTTTGGGGTTTAGGGTTTGGGGTTTAGGGTTTGGGGTTTGGGGTTTAGGGTTTAGGCCCTTGGGATATTGCACGTTTCCACCTTTGGGGTTTCAGAGGATCGCAATTTTAGGAATATTTGTGTCAGAGGGCTCAAACGGGGCCAACCCAGGCTAAGTTCTCCGCAGCTTGCACGTCCCCCGCAGCCTTCGCGGGCGTTCAAGCCACCAGGATGACCAATAGTGCCCTCATTCCCTTTTTTGGGGGGCGTCTAGGTTCCCTAAACCCTAAACCCTAGACCCTAAACCCTTTGTAATCCTAGGCTGCCGGGCAACTTAGGCCAACGCCGGTGCAGTTCGACTTCGTGATCGGCACAAGTTCCGTGAAAAAAGCACCGAAGCGCAAAGCCAAAGAGCCCAGTGAGCCAAAGGAAAGCAAAGACACTTCGAGAAAGGCCGCGCCAAAGAAGCGCGGAGCCTCGGGGAAAGCAGCGGCTGCCCGTGAGGCGGCTCCGAGCATACCCCGAACCAGGGCCCGGGGATCAAGCCGTCCTGTTCAAAGACGACACTGGGTCATTGTTGATAATCATTTTACATTGTTATGAGTATTCAAACCCAATAAGGAACCAAAATGATCATTTTGAAGTACCGTAGTGCCCCAAGAATGGTGCAGGACAGGGGGAGGCCCCAGCCGAAGGATATCCGCAATCTCCTGAAGTGGCGCCTGTGCGTGGTGAAGATCGCCATGAAGCAGCAGACTCGAATCGGGAAGAGCCGGATACGCCTGCAGCGCCCATTGCTCCTCCTACCGCTGGCTCTTCAGAAGCAGCAATGGTCCAGCAAGCAGACCAGAATCACTGGGAAGCTCCTGGCCAGGAAGGAGAGGAGCAACGCCCGACGGCGGAGCCCCAACGCCCCGAGAGCGCCAAGCAAGTCGGGGAAGATTCAGGAGGTGAAGTTGGCGACATGCAGCAGGAGTGTTACGGGGTGGTGGTCTCTTTAACCAGGGTTTCTGTTCTTTAGGGCGTATGTTCGGGGCTCTTATTAGGATATCTAGGGGCTCTATTAACGTATCAGGGCAGTGGATTAAGAGGCCACCGGCCTTTTTCAAGCAGGAGGCTGAGGAGCAGCATGTCCTCCCTCCGAAAGCGCCGGAAGATGAGGACCATGAGCACCATCAGCACCATGATGACCATGATGACCCTGAATACTTGATGGATGAAGCAAGGGGTTCAACAGCAAGATCCTGTGAGTCTCCGCGGAGCCACGAAGAGTTCACGCACCTGGATCATGCAGAACGTGCAGCACACGTAATCTCCCAGAATGTGAGCGGGCCGGAGCACATCGAAGCAGAAGAGGGCAAGGTGGCTGAGGGAGAAGACTCCCCGATGGGCAGCAACCGCAGCAACGGCAACAGCTGTGTCTCGGAAGCATCCGGAGAAGTTGTTCTCGGGGTGGATGCCGATGTTGCGGTGGAGGCGCGATCTGAGTCGCGCCTGCCCGATGCGAGCTACGCTTGCGGCAGTGCTGAGAACATTCCGCCGACCAGCCCACAGTGCTCCTCACCCGTTGGCTCGAGACCAGATTCTGCATCTTCCCCCTCCACCGTCTCTTGGCAGCCCAGTGGTACCCTTTTGCCTCTTTGTCTTGGGTTCTAGGTTCCCTTATACAGTCGCCAAACTCCGAAAAGGGCGCTAAACCCTAAACCCTAAACCCTAAACCCTAAACCCCATACCCTGAACCCTGAACCCTGAACCCGAAGCCCTAAACCCTAAACCCTAAACCCTACCCCTTATTCTAAGATGGTTGCTGGGCTTCCAAGGTCTTTAAGGACACAGAGAAGACGCGGACATTGGTGGAGAGTGAACCTCGGGGCCGAAATGAGCCCTAAAAGGGTTTATGGTTCATAGACCTGAAGCGGAACTATAGTACTCAGGGTAGATGACTCCCTAAACCCTAAACCCTAAACCCTAAACCCTAAACCCTAAACCCTAAACCCTAAACCCTAAACCCTAAACCCTAAACCCTAAACCCTAAACCCTCCGATTTTCGGGTTCACTTTCGTCGCCAAGGAAGGATGCAGCCCGCAGGTTCAGGGTCCCTCGCCTCGCGATGGCAGGGATGAAGCAAAGGAGACCAGCGCAAAGGTCAAGATCCCGAAGCCTCGCAACTTGGGTTTAGGGTTTAGGGTTTAGGGTTTAGGGTTTAGGGTTTAGGGTTTAGGGTTTAGGGTTTAGGGTTTAGGGTTTAGGGTTTAGGGTTTAGGGTTTTTTTAGGGTTTAGGGTTTAGGGTAGGCCCTTGAGATATTATGTTGTTTTCCCCTGATTGGGGTTTTCTGGGGCTCAGATTTCGGAGTAACTTCTCAGAGGGTTTTTAGGGGCCATCCAAGGCAAGCCGCCCCTTCCGCATGATGCACTAAAAGCCTTTCCGGCCAAGAGTGCAGCAAGCAGGGGGTATGAGCTGGAGTATGTTGGGCTGGACCCAAAGTTGGTCGAGGGAGGTGAAGTCAGGAAGTACCACGAAGTGTTTCAAAACTTCACCGACATCTTCAGCTGGGGACGATCTTCGGAGGTCGTTCCCCAAAAGGAGCGCTATCTTCGCGAGTCCCTGCAGCTGTTTGCCCAGTTCTGCAATATCATTGGATCCTTGGAGGTTCAGTTTACCACCAAGCTTGGACCAGCAGATCACTCCACCCCGAACGCGACGCACCAGGCGTTGAATGCGATGGGCCTAAACCCTAAACCCTCAACCCTAAACCCTAAACCCTAAACCCTAAGCCCTAAACCCTAAACCCTAAACCCACAACCCCAGGCGTTGAATGCCATGGCCTCCCGTGGCGCCGGGCTCTATGGCGTGTTCCTGAAGGGCATCATCGACAAGATGGATGCCGAAGCGAGTGCTGTGCCACGACCCCTACCAGTGGAGACCGACATCTACTCACTGCGCTACTACAAGGTGGTTCAGACTCTTAGAGTGGCTGAGTGAGTACACTTTGCACTTTTTGGGGATACCAGAATCTCTACAAATCTTAACTAAAAGCGTGCACTTTTTTGTTGGGGGGGGGGGGGGGGGGGGCTTCTTGAACTCAGCAACTAAGGTTGATGTGGTAACGGGGCGTCCGCTTAAACAAGCAAAAGAACCTCAGCAACTAAGGAACCGCACAGAGGTTTACGACATTGTGACCCGAGTCTTTCACCGGAAGGATGGTTGGGAGGAGCTCCCCCATGGACTGGGCCTTTCCAATGCCTGGAACTTGTGTTGGACACTTCCTAAGGTTTAGGGTTTAGGGTTTAGGGTTTAGGGTTTAGGGTTTAGGGTTTAGGGTTTAGGGTTTAGGGTTTAGGGTGAGTGAGCACACTTTACACATTTTGGGATAGAACAATCTCTATAGAACTGAAAGTGTACACGTTTTGGGGGCTTATGAAATCAGCAACTAAGGACATGGAGCAAGCCCAAATTGGACTATTCTCGTTTGTGCGTCTGGCAGAAAGTCAATCATTTTCCGGAGAACAAGCACCTGACTCGCAAAGACTTTCTGAAGAGATGCATTGACAGGTACACGAGAACAGGTAGCAAGCTGGCGCAGTACTTCAACATCTGCCCCAAAACGTTTGTGCTTCCGAAAGAGTATTGCTTGTTCATCGAGTGTTTCACGAAAATTGCTGAAGAAAACGGCGATCTGGAGGGAAGCAGCCCTCCATCCGGACGAAAGCCGGCACCAAACATGTGGATCATGAAGCCTGCCGGCAGCAGCCGCGGACGGGGAATTCAGGTCATTAATGACGTCAGTGCTGTCCACTATGGCGAGCTCACGATCATTCAGCAACTAGGACCCCCGAGCTAGACCTTTATTCCCTTTTGTTTAGGGCTTAGGTTCCCTCAGTAAGGCCCCTTCTAAACGCCCTAAAAACGGGCACCCTTTTCATTCTTGGACCCTAAACCCTAAACCCTAAACCCTAAACCCTAAACCCTAAACCCTAAATCCCCTCTTGGGGCCTAGGCAATACATCAGCGATCCATTCTTGCTGGGCGATTTCAAGTGGGACATGCGCACCTATGTGACTTAGTTGCTGAGTGAGTACACTTTACACTTCTTGGGTTTAGGGTTTAGGGGGTTTTGGGGGTTTTGGGGGGTTTAGGGGGTTTAGGGGGTTTAGGGGGTTTAGGGGGTTTTGGAGGGGGTTTAGGAGGGGGTTTTGGAGGGGGTTTTGGAGGGGGTTTTGGAGGTGGTTTAGGGGGTTTAGGGGGTTTAGGGGGTTTAGGGGGTTTAGGATTTCCTATAGAACTCAAAGTGCACATCTTGTGGCTCATGAACTCAGCAACTAAGGTGACGGTGACCTCCTTCAACCCACTTGAGGCGTTTGTGTACAAGGTTGCTGGGATGACTTAGGGTGTAGGGTGTATGTTTTTCTGGGGGGTTAGGTTCCCTTAGGGGGTGAGGGTATAGGGTGATTTCCCTGTTTGTTTTTTTAACCCTAAACCCTAAACCCTAAACCCTAAACCCTAAACCCTAAACCCTAAACCTTAAACCCTACTTGACAACCGAAGGATGGCTTTGCTCGGTTCACGACAGTACCCTATAACACCAGTGGCGATGACATTGACAACAAGTTCGTACATCTGACGAACTCGTCGATACAGAGGCATAACGAAGAGGTTTTCCAGAGCGATGAGAGCTGCAGAGATTTGATGCGACGGGAAGAAGCAGTTCTTGGAGGAACCAAGATTTCGTTTCCGATGCTGCGCGAGAAGCTGGAAGCAATGGGAATTGACTGGGCGACTGTGTGGGCGAGGATGATCGAGGTGATTCTCAAGTCGTTGTGCATGGCCGAGGATTCCTAGTAGTAGAGTAGGTAACCTTTAACTTTTTTGGGGTAGTATGACCCCTTTAAAATCCCAGAGGTTAACCTTCAATTCCGCCAGGTTACTGGACAACTAAGGATTTCATCCCGAACCAGGTCAATTCCTTTGAGCTGTTCGGCTATGATTCTCGGTGGCTCTTTGGGTTCTGGGTTCCCTGATAGCAGTACCCAACCACAGCGAGGGTACCCTTATCATTGACTTATCATAGCGTGGTTCAACCCTACAAACCCGAAACCCTAAACCCCAAAATTCTGCCCCTAAACCCGACTTCCTAACCCCCTGAACCCTAAACCCTAAACCCTAAACCCTAAACCCTAAACCCTAAACCCTAAACCCTAAACCCAGGATTTGCTTATGGACTCAAAGATGAAGGTGTGGCTCATTGAGGTCAACTCGTCACCTTCGATGGGGCAGGACTTGGTAGCCCAGTGGTACCCTTTACCCTCATTTTTGGTTAGGGGTTTGGGGTTTAGGGTTTAGGGTTTAGGGTTTAGGGTTTAGGGTTAGGGTTTAGGGTTTAGGGTTTAGGGTTTAGGGTTTAGGGTTTAAGGTTCCCTGACAAAAAATCAACCCCAAAAAAGGGTGCCCTGATTATAATATGGTTCCTGGGCTACCAAGAGGAGCACTTGCTTGATGAGCACGTCAAGCAGCCGCTGTCTCTTGGTAGCTGAGGGCTCTGGGTTTCCTTGTCAAGGCAACCAACCCCAAGAAAGGTTTTAGGGTTTCGGGGGAGTTTAGGGTTTAGGGCGTAGGGTTTTGGCTACTTGCTGGTCTACCAAGGATTAGTGATACCATTGACTTGGTTGAACCGCTGGAGTTCGACAGGAGAAGGTTGGCAGAGGTGTTGCATCGCCGTGTCGAGAAGAAGGCTGCGGCGGGGGCAGCAGGTGGCCGGCAACAGCTGGAAAACCCCAACCCCTAAACCCTAAACGCTAAACCATAAACCTTAAACCGTAAACCCTAAATCCTACATCCTAACCCTAAACCTTAAACCCTGAAGCCTCTCGCAGGTGGCCGGCAACAGTTGGATATTGACCTTCATGCGGTGTTGAAAGGACAGCTTCCGAGGAAGTATGGTGAACTGCCGCGGCACATGGGCAACTACGAGCGAATTGCCCCAGGCGAAGCTTGGGACAACATGGTCCGAACAAGGAGTCTCCTGTTCAACAGAGTTGGGGCTTCAACCTGATCAAACCGACAGGTCCGATACGTCTCACCAATGTGCGACAAGCGTCACTAACCCTAAACCCAAGTCCGAAAGCCCTCAGCCCTCAACCCTGAACGTGATAATCCGTAAACCCTGAACCCTAAACCCTAAACCCTGAACCCCTGTTGCTTCAAACTGTGGCTCGTCGGCACCATCGTTCGAAGCAAATGCGGCGCGTTGCCTACCCCTGCCTGGAGGTTCAGGCTACTTATAACCCATTTATAAGTGTAGGTACAACCCATACTTATAGGCCCCTTAAGTACTAACTGGGTTACTAAGTAGCATGAACCTCCAAGTGGAACCTCCAAGAAGGACCTTGTAAAGAAGTTGCGGTTTATGGTTTCGGATTTAAGTTTTAAGATTTAGGGTTCAGGATATAGGGTTCAGGATTCAGGGTTTAGGGTTTAGGATTCAGGGTTTAGGGTTTAGGGCCCAGGATTTAGGGTTTAGGGTTTAGGTGGGGCTCCTCCTACGCCAACCGCCGGGCATCTATCGACCGAAGACTTTTGGCCAGGCGGTATAGCAGACCACCTTAGGGAGGTTGACGCTAGAAGTTCTTTAGCCCCAGAACCCTAAACCCTAAACGTTAAACCCTAAACCCGAAACCCTAAACCCTAGCCCTAAACCCTAAACCCTAAACCCTAACACCTAAAGCGCTAAAGCCAGGGTTAGGTCGCAGAGTCTCTGCCTCAATGTTCCGAGGTGACCGAGCCCATACGAAAGGAGCCGGCAGTTGCGAAGGCGGGCAGTGACAGGGTGTAGGGTTTAGGGTTTAGGGTTAGGGTTTAGGGTTTAGGGTTTAGGGTTTAGGGTTTAGGGTTTAGGGTTTAGGGTTCATGGTTTAGGGTTTAGGGTGTATGGGGTATGGTGTTCACGGTTTTGCGCCCGAAGCCCTTTGGCGGTTCCTGAGGCCTAAATCTTGACCGAGCCCGGCATCGAAGATGAAGATTACTTTTACGGCCAGCTGCTACAACCCGAAACCCTAGCTAGGGGGTTTAGGGTTTAGGGCGAGTTGCTATTTCGACACAATTGGTTGCGGCTTTATAGGGATTTGGGCTGACGGTTTAGAACCCCAGACCATGCTATGGCTCGTATACGATTCGGGGGAGGGCCAAGCAGCCTTTTGCTTTTGTTCGCTAAAGGTTTTTGGGCTGGTTCTAAAAGTTTGGTGTTTAGGGTCTAAAGATTGGCATGTTCCTCCTTATACAAATCTAAAACCTCTGACCGCAAGAACCCCAAAACCAACAACAAACACACCCCGAATTTGTGAAATGCCCCTTAAAGTATCGAGCTTTAATTTCCCAACCCCTCAAAGCCCTAAGCCCGAAACCCCAAACCCCTCAAAGCCCTGAAGCCCTAAACCCTAAACCCTGAACCCTGAACCCTAAACCCTAACCTTTATAAGACAAAAAACAAAAAAACGCGCCAGGCACCCGCGCAGCGCACAGCGACCGGCGGCGCCAAGACAAAGGCCCCTTTAGGGAAAATCAGGGCTCAAGGACGTACATACAGGTTTTAGGGTTTGGGGTTTGGTGTTGAGGTTTAGGGTTTGGGGTTTTGGGTTTTGGGGTTTGGTGTTGAGGTTTAGGGTTTGGGGGTTGGGGCTTAGGGTTCAGGGTTTAAAGCTCAGGGTGTTTATGTCAGGTTTCTGTTTGGCTTTTCGGCTCTATACAGGATGTCGTGGGTGCAAACTAACCCTATGCATTTCCAGGAAAACCCTAGACCCTAAACCCTAATTCAGAAGTCCTTTAGCGTTCTAGAAGCCGAATTTCTAGGTCCCTACAAGTAGGGGCCCCTTACTATACTAACTTTACTTAAGGGAGTTATCACCTAAATAGGAAGACTTATAACCCAAATTTAGGGCCTTTATAACCCTACTTATAACTAGGGGGGGGGCCTACTTGTAGAAGGACAGGGTAAAGTTGTAGGTGGCTTTTTCCTCCAAGCGTTTGCGTGTACAAGGCTTAGTGCGCGGGGCGGAGATGCTGGCTTCAGGATTCGGGTTTAGGGTTTGGGGGTTTTAGGGTTTAGGGTTTAGGGTTTAGGAGGGTTTAGGGTTTAGGCATGAGCTTAGCATTTTCGGGCTGTTGTCGGTGATGGCGAAGTGCAGGCAAGTTACATCCTCGAGACCGGAGCCAGCCAGAAGGGCAGCCTAAGGGTTTAGGGTTTAGGGTTTAGGGTTTAGGGTTTAGGGTTTAGGGTTTAGGGTTTAGGGTTTAGGGTTTAGGGTTTAGGGTTTGAAGCCCCCCGGCCCCTAAATACAGCATGTAATCTTCCCTGAATTAAACAACTTAATCTCAAACGACCAAGCAAAAGGGACAAAAGTTCGGTGTTTTCCGGGAGGAGGAGAGGGAATGGGCGGAGGTTGAAGAGGAGGAGGCGGGTTTAGGGTTTGGGGTTTAGGGTTGGGGTTTGGGGTCTAGGGGAAAAGTGAAGGCATGGAGGGGGGAAGAAGGGCGAGGGAAAGCAAGCGGGGGGGGGGGAAGAGTGGAGGATTTGCTAGGGTTTAGGGTTCAGGGTTCAGGGGTTTAGGGTTTAGGGGTTTAGGGGTTTCGGGTTTAGGGTTCCAGATCTCGATTTTTTCAATCCTTGATCTCTAAACCCTACTGCACTGGAGGTCAAGGGTACTTATCACCTGCTCCTTGAAACCCGGTGATAGCCCAGGTTAGGCGTCATACCAGTTTTTTAGTAGTTCGTGGTAGGGAATTCTGGAACCCCATATCGCCCATATAAGCAGACCCTTCAAGAGCGCAGGTAGGGTACCTAATTCCCCAGTTCCCTACAGAACCAGGAGGATAATCTTTAGGGCCCTGAGCCGTCAAATCCTGAAGGGGTTTAGGGTTGAGGGTTTAGGGTTTAGGGGTTGGCTTAAAGTTCCCCCACCCCGAACCGAAACATAATATCGCCTAACGGAGGGCGGTCCTGCGGTGAGCACCATGAAGGAGCGCCTGCATTCGATTCCACCGCTTGGGGAGGGTGGAATGGCAGCCCGGTCACCCTGAACCCTAAAGCATAGACCCCAGACCCTATAACCCTAAACCCCAGACCCTAGTCCCTAAACCCTAAATGCTGAACCCTAAACCCTAAACCCTAAACGCTGAACGCTGAACCCTAAATCCTAAACCCTAAACCCTAAACCCTAAACCCTAAACCCTAAACCCTAAACCCTAAACCCTAAGCCTATCTCTCTCTCGCTCTGTGTCTCCGTTGAGTGGTTAAAGGGACGAGCCACGGGATGAGAGTTCGAACGGGAACCTAAGGGGTGTAGGGTTTTGGGTTTTGGGTTTTGGCGTTTGGGTTAAACTCCAAGGGGTACATTCGCGGGCTTCCTATCCTAAGGGTTCTGGCATTTAGGGTTTACAGGGTTTAGCGGGCTACCCCACATTTGGACTTAACCAAAGATTGGGCCAGCCCTAGTCCCACCTCAACCGCGAGCTACATGGAATGTTACGCTTTGCTCAATCTGGTAGAGTGCCAGGGCCTTCTAGAGACCTAAACCCTAAAACTCTAAAACTCTAAAACCCTAAAACCCTAAAACCCTAAAACCCTAAAACCCTAAAACCCTAAACCCTCAACCTGGCGACAGGGCTATGACTTGAAGACCTCAGCCCTAATCTCCGGACCATGAAGCCCTTCTTAAATTCGGCTTCCATGCCTGCCGAGGCGCAGAGTTTAGGGCTTCAACCCTAAACCCTAAGCCCTAAGCCCTAAACCCTAAACCCTAAACATTGCAGGGGTTTAGGTCTCCAGGTTTCAAATTGGTCTTTTGGGAGGGCACTATGTGGCCGGCACCGCCCACTCTCAAGCCCCCGTGTTTTCAGAGATGGAGAGTCCCAGGAGCATGGCGAGTCTATGTTTAGGGTTTAGGGTTTAGGGTTTAGGGTTTAGGGTTTAGGGTTTAGGGTTTAGGGTTTAGGGTATGAGGCAGATCTGAAGCTGAGGTGCCTTCCCAGCTGCTAGAATCTTTTTCTTGCCGCTAGGCCCTCTAAACCTTCCGAACTACGCCTTCCTAGGGATAAACAACTTGGGGATCTGCCAGAGTGACCTACATCCTCACCCTAAACCCTAAACCCTAAACCCTAAACCCTAAACCCTAAACCCTAAACCCTAAAGCTCCCAAATATGCTAAATTCCATAGCATTCCGACGACGGGGTCGCCGCGCCATGGCGGAGGAGCGAGCGGAAGTCCAGGTTCCGAAGCTTGGGGCTACTTCGGGTTTAGGGTTTCGGGTTTAGGGTTTAGGGTTAGGGTTTAGGGTTTAGGGTTTAGGGTTTCGGGTTTCGGGTTTAGGGTTTGGGGATTGGGGTTTGGGGGCTTTTGGGCTTTTGGGCTTTTGGAGCTTGTGGGTTAAGGGGTTTAGGGCTTATGGGTTTTCGGGCTTCACGGTCTTCAGGGCTTCAGCGGTTTCGCACCCCTGCAACCGTAAACCCTCCTAAGCCTCTGAAACTGAAACGCTGACTCTACGAAACTCTAGAATTCCAAATCCAAAGCCTTTTGAAACCTTGGCAAACTTTCCAACCTTAAGACCCTGAAAACATACTGGGCCCTAAAACCCTGCTTAGGCTTGGAAGCCCCAAAAGCTCTGAATCCCTCTTTAGACACTAAGCCGTCCCTGAAACCCCTAAACCGATCAACCCTGCTAATCCCTAAGCCCCAAACCCAACCATTCCCTAGTAGACTTGCACCCTAAACCCTAAACCCTAAACCGAAACCCTAAACCCGAAACCCTAAACCCTAAACCCGAAACCCTAAACCTAAAAAGAACCTATAGTCTACAGTTCCTGAGTAGCCCTAAACCCTAAACCCTGTTAGAGGCAGCTAGCCCAGCTGAAGTCGACGCAGAGGCGGAGCTGGAGAGTTTGAGGTTCAGGGTTTAGGGTTTAGGCTTTAGGGTTTAGGGTTTAGGGTTGAGGTTTTTGCGTTTTTTTTGTGCTTGGGGAACTTCTCCGGCTTAATTAAGGTGCTTCGGGCTGAAGGTCGATGTTTTCTGCGTTTCGAGGTTTACCTGGACCCCCCCCCCCCCCCCTAGTACCCTCTGAGAGACCCTGCACACCGCAAATGTGGGGTATCCTTGAGTTCCTTGTTAACGGGGTTACTTGGGGCCCAGAGACCCCAATACCGCTTAAGGAATATTCCTTAAAGCATACTAGGGTTCCTTATATGGTTTAAGGAAAATGCCTTAATTCAGGAATATTCCTTAAAGTATACTAGGGTTCCTTATATGGTTTAAGGAAACTTCCTTAATTAAGGGGTATTGGAGTTTCTGGAGGGGATCCCGGTGCGGGTATTTTGCTGAGGTCTTCTTCTCGAAGTGTCAGATTGGGCCTGCAGGTCTCTCCTTGAGGAACATCCCAGGGTCTAAGCCCCAAACCCCAAACCCCAAACCCTAAACCCCAAACCCTAAACCATGAACCCTATAGTGCTTTTGAGCAAAGCATTTGCCTTCTGAACAAACATATGTGACACTTGTAAGGCGCCGGTCGGCCCATGAACTTTTCAAACCAGGGCGGCTCTCCACTTGGAGGTTCATGGTTTGGGGTCTAGGGTCTAGGGTCTAGGGTCTAGGGTTTAGGGTTTAGGGTTTAGGGTTTAGGGTTTAGGGTTTAGGGTTTAGGGTTTAGGGTTCAGGGTAACTTGGTAGCTCAGTGGTACCCCTTTACCCTTTTTTTGGTTCAAGCTTCCCTTATAAGGTAACCAACCCCAAAAGTTATTAAGATACGGCTACTGGGCTACCAGGATTATGACTGTACTTATAACCCACTTCTGAGCCCCTTAAAGGCCCTAATACGGGCATTTCTCGGCATTTCTCCAAATACGGGTACCCTTATTATACCCCCACATAGCATGGTCCTTATTATCGGAACCCCCCAAAAGGGCACCCCTATTTTCGTAAACCCCCATATCGTTCTAACCCTAAACCGTAAACCCTAGACCCTACATCCTAAACCCTTAGTTATCAAGTGCAGCTATAACTGGTGAATAAGTACCGTGAACCTCCAGGCAGCCAGACCGCGGTATCCTTTGAACTGGCGCAAAGGCTTAGGGTTTAGGGCTTAGGGCTTAGGGCTTAGGGTTTAGGGTTTAGGGCTCAGCCCTAAACCGAAAACCCCAGTACTTGCCGTACTACTTCCGACTAACCCAAACCCCACTATTCCCTAGTAGCCCTAAACCTTAACCCTAAACCCTATAATTCACTATGCCCGAGAAGTCCTAAAACCTCAACCCTACTGCTTGTCCTTAGCCTCCCTACGCAAGCCGCTTGCCAGGTCGAGGCCGAGGCAGATATCCCAGCTGAAGTGGACGCAGAGGCCGGGCAGGAGAGTTTAGGGTTCAGGGTTTAGGGTTGAGGTCTTGGGGTGTAGAATTTATTCTTTAGCTTTGCGGTGTTCTTTTGTGATTTGGAGACTCATCAGGCGTAACTAAGGCGCTTAGGGTTGAGGGTCCAAGTTTTCCGGGATTTCGAGGTTTTCCTGGACCCCAAAGTACTCCCTAAGATACCCGAAGCACCCCAGACGTGAGGTACCTTTTAGTCCCTCGGTTACAGGGTTACTTGGGGGATCCAGATGCGGGTCTTGCTGAGGCCTTCTTCTCGAAGTGTCAGACTATGGATTCAGGTCTCTGCAGGTTTAGTCCCCAGGGCGCTCCCTCTCCAGGGTAACTTAGGGTTGATGGTTTAGGGTTTGGGGTTTAGGGCCCTAGACCCTGAACCCCAAACCCTACTCCGGGATTGAGGGTTGAGGGTTTGGGGTTGAGGATTTAGGGTTCAGGGTTTAGAGTTGTGGACTCTGGGGAATTCAGGGCTGTGGTGTTTAGGTTCGCCTATTCCCCAGTAGCCCTCAACCTCGCTCTAGTAGGCTTGGACCCTAAACCCTATTCATCCTGATAACTCCCGACGCCCTAAGCCACTTAGAAGGTGGAGGCCGAGGCAGAAGCCCCAGCTGAAGTCGACGCAGAGGCCGAGCTGGAGAGTTTAGGCTTTAGGATGTAGAGTTGGAGGTTTCTTGTTGCGTACATCTTTAGAGAATCCTGGTGGCCTTCACGGTTTAGGCAGAGGGTTCTGGGTCAACTTTTTCTGAAGTTTTGAGGTTTACCTGGATCCCCCCCTCCCCCCACCCCCCCCCCCCAAGTGCCCTCTGAGATATTCTAAGTACCCCAAATTCAGGTACCCTTTCGTCCCTTTTTTAAGGGGCTGACTTGGGAGGTCCAGGCATGGGTCTTTGTTGAGGTCTGCTTCTGGATGCGTTTGCTGCTTTTCGGGTTGGGGAGGGCGGGGGGGAGAGGGAGGGTTGAGGGTTGAGGCTTAAGGGTTGAGGGTTGAGGGTTGGTCTCTGGGGACAGCGCTGTAGATCCAAATGGCCCACGCAAGTTCTGTCAAACCCTAGAACCCTAGCCCGAAAACACTGAACCTTACTGAGCCCCAAAACCCTAAATCCCTGCCAAACTCTTCGCTGTTCACCATGAAACCCTAAACCGATAAACCCTACTCCTTCCCCAACTCCGAACCTTACCATACGTTTTACTAATCCTGAACGCTACTCTTCAGCAACTACTCCCCAGTAGCCCTGAACCTTAACAATCTGCTCGCCCTTGCCTAAGCCGCAGCCGCTTAGCAGGTGGAGGCCGAGGCAGAAGCCCCAGCTGAAGTCGACGCAGAGGCCGAGCTGGGAGTTTCGACTTTAGGAGATAGAGTTGGAAGCTTATTATTGCGTATGTATTTTGTAAAGGTTCTTTGGAAAGTTCTGGGGGCCTTTAGGGTTTATGGCAGAGGGGCTCTGGGTTAAAGTTTCCTGAAGTTTCGAGTCGACTCTGAGCCCTACGTAAACGGTACGAAGCACTACTCCAATGCCTGAAACTCAAAGACCCGCCGTACTAAACTAGAGATCCAAGTGGCCTACGCAAGTTCTGCTAAGCCGGCAGAACCCTAAAACCCTACGAAGCCCCTAAGATATAGAACCGTACTGAGCCCCACAACCCTAAATCCCCGCCAAACCCTTCGCTGTTCAACCACTAAACCCCTAAACCGATAAACCCTACTCAAGCCCAAACTCCAAACCCTACTATACTCCCTACGAATCCCGAACGCTACTCTTCGGTAGTAACCCTAAACCAGTAGCCCTAAACCTTAACAAGCCACATAGTGGGCTTGAACCCTAAACCCCTATTCATCCTATTAACTCCCGACGCCCTAAACCACTTCGCAGTTCGAGGCCGAGGCAGAAGCCCCAGCTGAAGGCGACGCAGAGGCCGAGCTCGAGAGTTTAGGCTTTAGGATTTAGAGTTGGAAGCTTATTTGTGCGTATGTATTTTGTAAAGGTTCTTTGGAGAGTCCTGGGGGCCTTTAGGGTTTACGGCAGCGGGCTCTGGGTCAAAGTTTTCTGAACCTGGAAAGTACTCTCTAAGATACACTGAACACCCCAAAGTCAGGTACCCCTTTGTCCCTTATTTAAAAGCCTTGCTAGGGAGGTCCTGGTCTTCGTCTCAGGGCGCTCCATCTGAGGCTTGCAGTATCGGATGTTTCGGTTGAGGGTCAAGAATGTTCCGGGTTGAGGGTTGAGGGTTGGATTCCAGGACTTCAGGGTCGTAGCTTGTTATCTTTGAGGGCTCTGAAGCCTCCTGGCTTCATTCTTTGACGTGACCCGGGGCTGGTTCGAGCTTTTATAGAAAGCGCCAGAAGCAGGGCAAGCTTGTGGCGCTCAAAGAAGCTCACCGAGGATGGCCAGGATATGTGTTGCGTTCAACCGTCCCAGTGAGAAAAGAGTCGCGGCAAAGGCGGTCGCGCCCATGTATGCCAAATGTGCTTGGGCAAGCACCCTATGCCTGCAAATCCTCTCCATCTCGCAAAAACGACAAGCGCAAGGGCCGGGTCGGACCCGGCCGCAGGATCAAGGTTTTGGATCAGGTGCGCCTCCCCATCATAGATGACATCGCGGGTTTGCTGCAGAATGTATGCGAGAAAGGGCAGCGCGCCCTTCGCCTTGTTGTCGGAAACCTTGCTAAGCCCTGAAGCCCTAGAACCCTGAACCTTACCATATAATTAAGCCCCAAAACCCTAAATCCTAAAACCCTAAACCCCTACCAAACTCAAGCCATAAAGCCTTTCAACCCCCAAAGCGAGAAACCCTACTCAGCTCCGAACATGACAGCCTATTACTCCCTGCAAAACCCCAAGCGCAACCCTGTGCCTAGTAGCCCAAAACCTCAGGTTTAGGGTCTAGGGTGTAGGGTTTAGGGTTTAGGGCTAGGGTTTAGGGATCTACTGTTTCCCTGAGTTCCCGAAGCCGCTTTGGCAGGTTGAGGCCGAGGCAGAAGCCCCAGCTGAAGTCGACGAAGAGGCCGGACTGAGGGTTCAGTGTTTAGGGTTACGAGTTTAGGGTTTAGGGTTTAGGGTTTAGGGTTTAGGGTTTAGGGTTTAGGGTTTAGGGTTTGGTAGGGTTTAGGGTAGTGTTTAGGGTTACGAGTTTAGAGTTTAGGGTTTAGGGTTTAGGGTGCGGGTTTTGGTTATCGAGTTCTTAAGGGAGGCGGGGTCATGGAGGGTAGGCAGCTAGGGAACCTTAGGGAAGCTTCGGGAGCCTTAGTAGTGGGGAGTTAGGGAACCTTGGGTTTCATACCCCCCCCTTGAACCCCCCTCCCTTCAGTGCTCTACACTTTGGGGTTCAGGGTTTGGAGTTTCGGTGCTGAGGCAGTCATCTAAAGGGCTGCTTGATGGGAATTAGAACAAATCAACCTGTGGACCCCTTTTGACAGTGCCAAGAGCCCAGACACTTGAACCAAAAACACCCAAAACCTGAATGCCAACCTGGAAGCCAAAAAGCCGGAGGGTTGGGGGCTTTAGGGCGGTTAGGATTCAGTGTTTCCGTTTTAGGCTGGCTGATGTGGTGTAGGAGTCTCAGAACCCCAAACCCTAAACCCTAAATTCTAAACCCTTAGACCTTAAACCCTAAGCCTAGGCAATAGAACCCTAAACCCTAAACCCTAAACCCTAAATCCTGCGTCGCCCTTGCAAGGCACCCAAGGAAGAGGAGTGGCGGCGCTTTTCGCCAAAACTTGTCGACAGCGACCTCTGCATGGCTCGGACCGGTTTAGGGTTTAGGGTTTAGGGTTTAGGGTTCAGGGTTCAGGGTTCAGGGTTTAGGGTTTAGGGTTTAGGGTTTAGGGTCTAGGGTTTGGGAGCTAGCTATATTCCCAACAAGCGATAATTGGGGCCCGTTTACATGAGAGCTTTTCTATGCTTTTGGACTCAGGGTACAGGAGGTTGGGTAACCCCCACCTTCAGAACTCTTACCAACATGATCGCTTCATAAACATTCTAGAATTATTGCACAGCTACCCCTCTAAAATTCTTTCTTGCACATTGACTTACGCCATCAACTTAGGTGTGGACTGTGCGGGATGGGTTTAAGGTTCAGGGTTTATAGTGTTAAGGTTCAAAGTTTATAGGCTACTATTTGCTTAAGAACCAACCAAAAAGGAAGAGAAAGAGTGAGATATATTTATGTTTAAAGACACAACAAAAACAAAACATCTCCCTTTACAAGGGCAACAAAGGATCATTCTTTTGGCCGGGGGGGGGGGGGGTTCTTAAGCAGATAGTTGTAGGGATCAGGGTTTAGAATTTATCGGGGTTTAGGTTTAGGGTTTAGGGTTTAGGGTTTAGGGTTTAGGGTTTAGGGGGTTCGGGGTTCGCAATCTATAGGGGTTTAGGGTGCTTAGAGGGGGCAGGTTTCAGGAGCGTGGACAAGCCCGACACCCTACCTGAAGGCAAGAGCCCGGAGCCCGCAAAGCCCCCAGCTCTCCCAACTTCTGTGGTCTAGGGTTTAGAGTTTTGGGTTTAGGGTTTAGGGTTTAGGGTTTAGGGTTTAGGGTTCCATCCTTTCATCCGCCCTAAAATACCCTACAACCCGACCCAAACTCTCGGCAACCCCTTCCCACGTTCGAAACCCAAAGATATATATATATATATTTATTTATTTATTTATATTTACATACATATGTGTGTGTGTGTGTGTGGCTATTTTTGATTTGTTTATTTATCTACGAATCCTCAACGACCCTCTAAGCCGCTAACGCCGCCGCCAGGACATGGAGTTTGGGCGCCGGCGGACAGTGCAGCTGTAAGCCTAGTCCCGCCAGCATTCATAGAAACTTTTGTTTTATTTCATTTTGTTGGGGGGGGGGGGGGGTGTGCAGCTTAAATAGGGTCTATTTGGAAGCTGAGACTCGGGTTTTAAAGAGGAAATAAGGCCCCAAAACGTATGCTTATTCACAAAAGCCATCTGCCAAATAGACCCTGTTGTCGTTTCTGGGGGTTCTGGGGCAAGGAATTAAATAATTTAAATAATTTAAATCCGAAAGGGGCGTTTCGGATTTAAATTATTTAAATTATTTAATTCTGGGAAGGGGGGGGGGCCTGGTCGGGCCTGGCCCCCCCCCCTTTTCGGATTTAAATTATTTAAATTATTTAAATTATTTAAATTATTTAAATTATTTAAATTATTTAAGTTATTTAAATTATTTAATTCCCCCCCCCGGAATAAAATAATTTAAGAAATTTAAATAAATTAAATCCGAAAAGGGGGGGGCCAGGCCCGGGCCCCCCCCCCCCTCCCAGAATTAAATAATTAAAATAATTTAAATCCGAAAGGGGCGTTTCGGATTTAAATTATTTAAATAATTTAATTCTGGGAAGGGGGGGGGCCTGGTCGGGCCTGGCCCGCCCCCCTTTTCGGATTTAAATTATTTAAATTATTTAAATTATTTAATTCCGGGGGGGGGGGGGGGGAATTAAATAATTTAAATAATTTAAATCCGAAAAACCCCCCTTTCGGATTTAAATTATTAATTATTATTCCCCCCCCCGGAATTAAATAATTTAAATAATTTAAAAAATTTAAATATTTTAATAAAAATCCGAAAAGGGGGGGGGGCAGGCCCGGGCCCCCCCCCCCCCCTTCCCAGAATTAAATAATTTAAATAATTTAAATCCGAAAGGGGCGTTTCGGATTTAAATATTAAATTATTTAATTCTGGGAAGGGGGGGGGCCTGGTCGGGCTGCCCCCCCCCCCCTTTTCGGATTTAAATTATTTAAATTATTTAAATTATTTAAATTTTAAATTATTTAATTCCGGGGGGGGGGAATTAAATAATTTAAATAATTTAAATCCGAACCCCCCCTTTCGGATTTAAATTATTTAAATTATTTAATTCCCCCCCCGGAATTAAATAATTTAAATAATTTAAATAATTTAAATAATTTAAATAATATAAATAATTTAAATAATTTGAAAAAATTAAATCCGAAAAGGGGGGGGCCAGGCCCGGCCCCCCCCCCTTCCCAGAATTAAATAATTTAAATAATTTAAATCCGAAAGGGGCGTTTCGGATTTAAATTATTTAAATTATTTAATTCTGGGAAGGGGGGGGGGCCTGGTCGGGCCTGGCCCCCCCCCCTTTTCGGATTTAAATTATTTAAATTATTTAAATTATTTAAATTATTTAAATTATTTAAATTATTTAAATTATTTAATTCCGGGTGGGGGAATTAATAATTTAAATAATTTAAATCCGAACCCCCCCTTTCGGATTTAAATTATTTAAATTATTTAATTCCCCCCCCCGGAATTAAATAATTTAAATAATTTAAAGAATTTAAATAAATTAAATCCGAAAAGGGTGGGGCCAGGCCCGGGCCCCCCCCCCCTTCCCAGAATTAAATAATTTAAATAATTTAAATCCGAAAGGGGCGTTTCGGATTTAAATTTTTTAAATTATTTAATTCTGGGAAGGGGGGGGAGCCTGGTCGGGTCCGGCCCCCCCCCCTTTTCGGATTTAAATTATTTAAATTATTTAAATTATTTAAATATAAATTATTAAATTTATTTAAATTATTTAAATTAGTCGAATTATTTAATTCCAGGGGGGGGGGGAATTAAATAATTTAAATAATTTAAATCCGAACCCCCCCTTTCGGATTTAAATTATTTAAATTATTTAATTCCACCCCCTGAATTAAATAGTTTAAATAATTTAAATAATTTAAATAATTTAAATAATTTAAATAATTTAAATAATTTAAATCCGAAAAGGGGGGGGGCAGGACCGGCCCCCCCCCCCTTCCCAGAATTAAATAATTTTAATAATTTAAATCCGAAACGCCCCTTTCGGATTTGCAGTATTTAAATTATTTAATTCTGGGCAGACGTTGCGCGTGGACCTTGCCGTACTTCATCATATCCCTCTTCTCGGCCTATCTCTTCTGCTCCTTTCCTTACTCTTCTCCTTTTCATAATCATTCCTCTTAGTTGTTCTTATCTGGAAAAGAAAGAAGGAAGGGAGAGATAAGGGAGATAGGATAGATAAAGAAGAGTGCCATCTTCTCTGCGCCTTGTTTTGTCTCTCCCTCTTCTCTATTCATCTCTCTTCTATTCTTTTCTTTGCTGTTCTATTGAAATTGGATTCCCTGTATCTCTCCTCTGTCCTTCTCTCTCGCTCCTCTTCTCCTGTTCCCCTCTAAACGATTGCTCTTTACAGATAGGTGCCCTCCCTCCTCGTCAGGAAATCTCTTTTTCGCTTATTTTGCTTTTTGAAGCGAATAAAACAACGGATAAGAGAGGAAAGGGAATGACTAAGTAAAGACAGGAGCTCTTCAATAGGTGCCCTCCCTCCTCTTCAGGAAATCTCTTTTCCCTTATTTTGCTTTTTGAAGCGAAGAAAACAACAGATAAGAAGAGAGGAAAGGGAATGACTAAGTAAAGAGAGGAGCTCTTCAATTTCCCTCCCTATATCTGATGTTACTTTTCCTTCTTGGGCGGTGCCCTTCTTTCTCCCTTGAAGATGCAGAAAACGATCAGGAAGGGCACCCGTTCCATCGCCCGTATATAGACAGAGATAAATCATGAGCATCAGCTGGGTTTGCTGCCGATCCAAAATGGGCGTCCCTTTTAATCGCCTTCTGTGTCTTGAAACGAGCAAAAGGGGCACCCTTACTAAGTGTTTTCTTGTAGTGTCCCTTTTCTTCGCTTGAAGACGCAGAAAACGATCCAAAAAGGACACCCGTTCCATCGCCCATATATGGGGACAGAGATAAATCATGAGCATCAGCTGGGTTTGCTGCCAATCCAAAATGGGCGCCCCTTTTAATCGCTTGCTGTGTCTTCAAACGAGCAAAAGGGACAGCCTAAGTGTTTCCTTGTGGTGTCCCTTTTCTTCGCTTGAAGATGCAGAAAACGATCTAAAAGGACACCTGTTCCATCGCCCATATATAGGGAGAGAGAGAGAGAGAGAGAAAAATCATGAGCATCAGCTGGGTTGGCTGCCAATCCAAAATGGACGTCCCTTTTAATCGCTTTCTGTGTCTTCAAACGAACAAAAGAAAACACCTAGGTTCCTCACTTGAAGATCCAGAAAACGGCCCAACAAGGACACCCGTTCCATCGCCCATATATGGAGAGAGAGAGAGAGGGAGAAGGGAAAAAATCATGAGCATCAGCTGGGTTTGCTTACATGTTCATTGTTATTCCTGTTGTTTTTTCTAACGGAAATGAACAAGAGAAGAGAAAAATAAGAACCAGAGGAAAGATGAAAACGAGCACCATCTTCTCTTTGCCTGACTTTTGCATTTCGCCTGTCCCCATTTCTCTTCCATTCTTTTCATTGCTCTTCCATTTAGAGTTGCATTCCTTTTGATCTCTCCTCTCTCCTTTCTCTCTCCCTTCTCTTCTCTTGTTCTCCTTTAAATCTCAAAAACACACAAAAGGAAGTTTCTTTTCCTTGTTGAATGAAGAATGAAAAAAGAAGAAAAGAGATAGGGAAAGAAATTGAAGAGCTCCACTGCCTATTGGTTCATTCCATTTCCTCTCTTTCTATGTGTTGTTTTCCTTGTCGTTTCAGAAAGCAAGCAAAATAAGGGCAAGGGGGCTTCCTGAAGAGGAGAGAGGGCACCTATCTGCGAAGAGGTCTTGTCCTTTTTAATAATAGAGGGAAAAGAGAGAGACAAGGAAGGGAGAGATGATAGATAAAGAAGAGTGCCATCTTCTTTGCGCCTTGTTGTGTTCCTCCGTCTCCTTGTTCCTTGTCTCCTCTCTTCTGTTCAGTACCCTTCCAGAAAATTAACATGGCCTCCTTGTTGTCTCTCCTCTCTCACTTCCCTTTCCCTTCTCTCCTTCTGTTTCCGTTTAACTGATAAAACACAAGACAGGAACTTGTATGATAAAGCAGTGGAAGGTAAAGCAGAGGGTGACTCCTTGCGCTTGGACCTTGCCGTACTTCATCATGTCCCTCTTCTCGGCCTACTTCTGCTCTTTTCCTTACTCTTCTCCTTTTCATAAATTCTTCCTCTTTAGTTGTTCTTATTTCGAAAAGAAAGAGGGAAGGGAGAGATAAGGGAGATAGGATAGATAAAGAAGAGTGCCATCTTCTCTGCGCCTTGTTTTGTCTCTCCCTCTTCTCTATTCATCTCTCTTCTATTCTTTTCTTTGCTGTTCTATTGAAATTGGATTCCCTGTATCTCTCCTCTGTCCTTCTCTCTCGCTCCTCTTCTCCTGTTCCCCTCTAAACGATTGCTCTTTACAGATAGGTGCCCTCCCTCCTCTTCAGGAAATCTCTTTTTCGCTTATTTTGCTTTTTGAAGCGAATAAAACAACGGATAAGAGAGGAAAGGGAATGACTAAGTAAAGACAGGAGCTCTTCAATAGGTGCCCTCCCTCCTCTTCAGGAAATCTCTTTTCCCTTATTTTGCTTTTTGAAGCGAAGAAAACAACAGATAAGAAGAGAGGAAAGGGAATGACTAAGTAAAGAGAGGAGCTCTTCAATTTCCCTCCCTATATCTGATGTTACTTTTCCTTCTTGGGTGGTGCCCTTCTTTCTCCCTTGAAGATGCAGAAAACGATCAGGAACACCCGTTCCATCGCCCATATATAGACAGAGATAAATCATGAGCATCAGCTGGGTTTGCTGCCGATCCAAAATGGGCGTCCCTTTTAATCGCTTTCTGTGTCTTGAAACGAGCAAAAGGGGCACCCTTACTAAGTGTTTTCTTGTGGTGTCCCTTTTCTTCGCTTGAAGATGCAGAAAACGATCCAAGAAGGACACCCGTTCCATCGCCCATATATAGACAGAGATAAATCATGAGCATCGGCTGGGTTTGCTGCCGATCCAAAATGGGCGTCCCTTTTAATCGCTTTCTGTTTCTTGAAACGAGCAAAAGGGACACCCTAAGTGTTTCTTGTGGTGTCCCTTTTCTTCGCTTGAAGATGCAGAAAACGATCCAAGAAGGACACCCGTTCCATCGCCCATATATGGGGAGAGAGAGAAATCATGAGCATCAGCTGGGTTTGCTGCCAATCCAAAATGGGCGTCCCTTTTAATCGCTTGCTGTGTCTTCAAACGAGCAAAAGGGACACCCTAAGTGCTTTCTTGTGGGGTGTCCCTTTTCCTCGCTTGAAGATGCAGAAAACGATCAAAAAGGACACCCATTCCATCGCCCATATATAGGGAGAGAGAGGTTGGCTGCCAATCCAAAATGGACGTCCCTTTTAATCGCTTTCTGTGTCTTCAAACGAACAAAAGAAAACACTTAGGTTCCTCACTTGAAGATGCAGGAAACGGCCCAACAAGGACACCCGTTCCATCGCCCATATATGGAGAGAGAGAGAGAGGGAGAAAGGAAAAAAATCATGAGCATCAGCTGGGTTTGCTTACATGTTCATTGTTATTCCTTTTGTTTTTTCTAACGGAAATGAACAAGAGAAGAGAAAAATAAGAACCAGAGGAAAGATGAAAACGAGCACCATCTTCTCTTTGCCTGATTTTTGCATTTCGCCTGTCCTCATTTCTCTTCCATTCTTTTCATTGCTCTTCCATTTAGAGTTGCATTCCTTTTGATCTCTCCTCTTTCCTCTCTCTCTCTCTCTCTCTCTCTCTCCCTTCTCTTCTCTTGTTCTCCTTTAAATCTCAAAAACACACAAAAGGAAGCTTCTTTTCCTTGTTGAATGAAGAATGAAAAAAGAAGAAAAGAGATAGGGAAAGAAATTGAAGAGCTCCATTGCCTATTGGTTCATTCCATTTCCTCTCTTTCTATGTGTTGTTTTCCTTGTCGTTTCAGAAGGCAAGCAAAATAAGGGCAAGGGGGCTTCCTGAAGAGGAGAGAGGGCACCTATCTGCGAAGAGGTCTTGTCCTTTTTAATAATCGAGGGAAAAGGGAGAGACAAGGAAGGGAGAGATGATAGATAAAGAAGAGTGCCATCTTCTTTGCGCCTTGTTGTGTTCCTCCGTCTCCTTGTTTCTTGTCTCCTCTCTTCTGTTCAGTACCCTTCCAGAAAATTAAAATGGCCTCCTTTTTGTCTCTCCTCTCTCACTTCCCGTTCCCTTCTCTCCTTCTGTTTCCGTTTAACTGATAAAACACAAGAAAAGAACTTGAATGATAAAGCCTAGGAAGGTAAAGGAGATAAGGGAGATAGGATAGATAAAGAAGAGTGCCATCTTCTCAGCGCCTCGTTTTGTCTCTCCCTCTTCTCTATTCATCTCTCTTCTATTCTTTTCTTTGCTATTCCACTGAAATTGGATTCCTGTTATCTCTCCCCTCTCCTTCTCTCTCCCTCCTCTTCTCCTGTTCCCCTCTAAATGACAAAAACACAAGAAAGGAAGAACAAGTGGGGAATGGAAGCCCTTTTCCTGTCTTCTCCTGTTGCAATAAAGAAGGAAAAGAGCATAGGAGATAAGGAAGGGAATTGAAGAGCTCCTCTCGCTACTTTATCATGCCCTTTCCTTTCTATCTACCACACCAAAACACGACTCTCAGCTTCCAAATAGACCCTATTTAAGCCACCCACCCCCCCCCCCCCCCCCCCCCCCACGGGACCTACCTTTTGAGACATTTGCAGGGGTAAGACAGTTGATGCTGCAAGGTCCGCCATGGAAGGGGGGGGGAAGATTAGCTCGTATCGTTTCTGTTGAGACAAAGAGCAGGCTGCAAGCACACGTCTAGGAGCACACGTATGAAGGAACATGACACTGCCTGTGTTGCAAAGCCGGCCATTCTTTTACTCGACATGGAGCAGGCTCTCTCTGCAGGCATACCTAGTGGAAAAACGCTTGTGCATCATAGACTGTGCACAAGCCAAGTCCTTGTGACCTTCTCTGGTTGTCGGACTAGGGAAGCTTTTTCTGGAGCTCCTCGAGTTTCTGACGAGGTTGTGCGTTCTCGTGCTCGTACTCCTGAATGTCGCTCTCCAGGATGTAGACGCGCATCTCGTGCTCTTGAACTTGCTTCTCAAGGGCGGCGACACTTCAAGGTCATGCTTGTCCGCCTCCAACTCTAGAAACTGGGGGTGTTCCACCAGGAAGCAATCCAAGATGTCCGTCGCAACCTCCGGGGTAGATGAGGCTACCTTTTCAGTTTGCTTTTGGCGCTTGGTTGGCTTCTTGGAAGAAGACTGCGACGAGCTAGCCGATTCCGAACTGGAAGAACTTGAAGATGAGCTCGAGGCGGGACTCCTGGGCGCGGTTGTGTTTGGTGTGATTTCGAGAAGATGGTTGTAGTTGGGGATGTTGATAAGGTTGTTTGAACGTATGTAGCGCATAGCCCTCATATATTCCAAAATATGACTGCTGAAACAAGAAGAAACTTGCGTCCAGAATTCTCTTTGGGAAGCGTGTCCACTAAGGAGGGGCCATCACCAGCATGTCCATCGCAAAGGGCTCGTGCCGGGGGGGGAGTTGGGCGTGCTGCGAGCACGCTTGGGAACACGAAGAACTTGTTCCAATTTTTCGTTTGCCGCTCGTGGCCATGGACCGACAAGTCCGACAGGTGATAGACACAACTGCTGCTGTATGTTGCACATCATCGTAGAGAGCACCGTGCGAGTGACCGGCTTCCGAGAGTCATGGACCTCTATGACATTGTTGGAGATGTTGTCGCGGATGGTCTCGATTTGCGATTGGTTGCACCGATGCCACTGCATTGGATTCGCTGGATGGGGTCGTCGTCATGGGATCATTGGAGGTCGCAGGCGTTAAGATGCCGGAGCTTGCCCCTTCCCGACGGTGACCTGACCGCTGACGTTGAAACACGCCACGAAGTCGAAAAGATAGCAGGGCGAGCGGTTGATTTGAACACTCAAGGCTACCCATGTGTTGAGGCGCTTAAATCACAATGCCATGAGCTGTACTTTAGTAATGTTTGAGTACAGATGCAGAGTTGCTATATACTTGAAGTGTTGAAGGCTATTGCCACCAGAGCCTGTATACATATAACGTGTCGTGCCATTGTACCGGTACGCTTTATAGATATCGAGTTGCTATATAACTAAAGTGTTGAGGATTATTGCCCCCCATATAATGTGTGATGCCATGTGCTGTGTTATATTAGTATGATTTAGGATTTCGGAGTATCTATATAACTAAAGTGTTGAGGGTTATTGCCCCCATATAATGTGTGATGCTATGTGCTGTGTTGTATTAACATGATTTAGGATTTAGGAATACCTGAGTACAGGTATCGAGTTGCTATACAACTGAAATGTTGAGGATTATGGCGCCCAGAGCCTCTCTCCTTAGACGAATTGCTCCGCAGGGGATACTTTAAAGGACTTTAAAGTGCCCCCCTGGGAGCCCCGGGAGACAAAGTACAGGGCACCATTTGTACTTAGACGAATTGGGCTTCAAGGGGCACTTTAAAGAACTTGAAAAAGTGCCCCCGGATCCAAGATCCAAGATCCAAGATGCCCCAAGAACTGTTTGGGGAATCTTGGATCTTGGATCTTGGATCCGGGGGCACTTTACAATACTTTAAAGTGCCCCCTCAGGAGCCCCGTTGATATTTATTTGTTTTATCTCTCCCCCTCCCCACCAGACCAAAACCTCGGCAATACAAGCTGTAAACAGGTAGGTCCCGTGGGGGGGGGGTACCATATATATATATATATATAGATATATATGCATATATGTATACATATGTGCTCACCCCCCCAAGACGGACCCACCGCGAGGGGCGGCCGACTCCTGGCCAGGCGAATTAAAGAGAAACGTCCTCAAGCCCTTTTTTAAAGAGGAACACCAAAAACAAAATACACATCTGTTCCAAAACTGTGGGTGTGACAAGAAGCTTAGCACTCTTGATTCCCTATGCCTTTGAACAAAGGTTTAAAGTTTAGGGCCTTAGGGCCCTAAACCCTAAGCCCTAAACCCTAAACCCTCATGGGGTTCGGTCAGAAGCCGAGAGGACTGCTCAGCTCGCTCGTTGCAGAGGTCTCGGTGACCCCAGACTTTTGGGGTATGCAGACCCTACTGGACCCAGGAGTAACCGAGGAATAACAAAGGGTTTAGGGTTTAGGGTTTAGGGTTGAGGATTTAGGGTTTAGGGTTTAGGGTTTAGGGTTTAGGGTTTAGGGTTTAGGGTTAGGGTTTAACCCAGGAGTAACCTAGGAATAGAGAAGAAGTACCCTTGTTGGTTTTAAGGGGAGAAGGGCCTACTCCGGGTCCTGGTCTAATAACGGCCTGGCATCCAATTAACTCATAATTATATGCCTTGGTCACGACATGCCTCCAGAGAAATGGTGACAGTTCCGGTTCAGGGTTTGGTTATTGTGGGCCCTAAACCCTAAACCCTAAACCCTAAACCCTAAACCCTAAACCCTAAACCCTAATCTCTCGCGAGGCATGTCGAAGACTCAGCTGAATAACAGGTGCGCCAAAACACTGGCTGGGTTGCCTCACCGTCATCATCGGTTTCTGTGGCACGCAGTTGGCCTCTCGCCACCAGAGTGACGTGGACCCTAAACCCTAAACCCTAAACCCTAAACCCTAAACCCGAAACCCTAAACCCGAAACCCCAACCTGGAATTCAGCTTTTGGGGCCTCTTCCGACCGTGGGGGCCGTGGAACCTCCCAGGGCATCTTGCTGGGCCTCTGACGGGTTTTTTGGGTTCAGGGTTTCGGGTTTAGGGTTGTTTTGGGGTCCGTTTTTGTCTGGTTTTGGGGGTATTTGTTTGGGTTCTTTTTCTGGGGAGGTTTAGGTTTAGGGTTTAGGGTATCTTGTTGGAGTTTAGGGTTTAGTGTTTAAGGCTTAGCCTTTGGGGCCTTGGAACCTCCTGGTAGCATTCCAAGAGGGGCAAACCGCGGCAAACCCCTGAACCCTAAACGATTCCCGGAACATTTTGGACCCTGAGCCCCAAAAACCCTAGAGCCTGTACACACTTTGCGGAGATTTTGCGGGTCGCCGGCTTGTTGAGACAAGCAGGGTATAGTGCTTGATTTTGCTTGTTGACATTTTTGGGTTGCGGCGACTCTCCAGGCTAAAGAGTGACCTAGGAAAAAAAAAACAAAAAAATGTGTAGTGTTCTGGCACATTCTGATTGAACCCCATAACAAGGCTTCATGGTCTTGCAGGGTAGAGCCACGAGAGCTCTGCAGAAATGCAGGGGTCTTGGGAGGTGATCGTATAGGGTTTAGGAAGGCCACCGGAGAGCCGCAGAACCTTTTCAGCCACAGTTTGGGCCGGCACCATACATTGACTACAATGGTTGCCATGCCCGTCCCTAATGGAGAGGGCAAGGATAGGGTTCTTACACGGCTCTCCTCAAGGTTACCCTGGCCTGGGCACCCCGTCAACCTCCCTCAACCTCCCCAACTTCCTCGACCATCCCGGTAGGGCTTAGGGTTTCGGGTTTAGGGTTTAAGGTCCCTTTCGACCTGACAGCCTGACACGCCAAGTCCAACATCCGTGATAGATATAGACATGGCCTTGTGGTGTAGAGGCGTGCCGACCGTGGCTAGTCCTGCGGCTGCGGCACCTCATGCACAAACCCTCAATCATCACCCAAGAACCTTTCAAAAAGAGGTAAAACCTACATCCTAAACCCTAAACTCTGAGCCGTTTAGGGGTTCGGGGGGTGTACAGCCGGCAAAGAGACTGTGCAGATTGGAGCGCCTTCTGCTACATCGGCTCTCCAAAACAAAGGGGTCCGGATTTGTCAAATCCACTTGCCATGGGGTGCAGAATGGGAAGGAGGGGGAGGAGGGAAGGGGGTCACCAGTTCAAGGTGAGCAGGGCGTATGCCATACCAGCCCGTACTCAAAAAATCTCATTGATGCAATGGGTTTGGGCAAAACGCCAAAACCTGAACCCTAAACCGTTCCCCTTGAGCTTTCCAAAACACACGCCCGAAGAGAACCCTAAACCCTAAACCCTAAACCCTAAACCCTAAACCCTAAACCCTAAACCCTAAACCCTAAACCCTAAACCCTGCAAAACTGTTTATAGGATCTAGGCCTGGGAGTCGCTGAGGGCTTAACGCAACGGCCGTAGAGTTGCGGGCTTTCAGAAAAGCGGGCTTCGCAATTTAGGGGTTTAGGGTTTAGGGTTTAGGGTTTAGGGTTTAGGGTTTAGGGTTTAGGGTTTAGGGTTTAGGGTTTAGGGTTTAGGGTTTAAGGAGTTTTGACCATTCCCCCCCGGTTTTAGACTCCGGCCTGCCATGGGCCCTAGCTCGCTCACAGGTTGAGCCAAATCCGATATTCGGCTTGCTCCTCGGGTGGTGCGAAAAGGCAGGGACTAGGGGTTTAGGGGTTTAGAGTTTGACAAAAAGCGGGGGGTTGGGGGGCCAGCCCCCCCCCCCCCCCACATATGCAAACACAATGCTCGCATGACGGGTTCGTACGACTTAAACTCCCCCTCCCCCATTTGCAAAGACGATGCTCACATGATGGGTTCTTACGACTTAAAACCCTCATTTGCAAACACGATCTTTGAAGCAAGCTTCGCACGAAGCTGAGGCGAGGAAAGCCAAGCCAAGCCGAGCCGAGCCAAGACGAGCCAGGCCAGGCCAAGCCAAGCCAAGCCAGGCCCGCAAAGCCAAGCCAAGCCGAGCCAAGCCACGCCTTTGCAAGGGGACAAGCCAAGCCAAGCCAAGCCAAGCCACACCTTTGCAAGGGGACAGGCCCGAGGCACACCGCTGCAAAAAACACAGACCCCCCCTAAACCTTAAACCCTCAACTCTTACACACTTGGACCCTAAACCCTAAACCCTAAACCCTAAACCCTAAACCCTAAACCCTAAACCCTGAGCCCAGGGTCGACCTCTCGGGGTTGAGGATTCAGGGTTTCGAGCTTCGGGGACCACGGTACAAATCAACCTACAGCCCTAAACCCTAAACCCTAAACCCTAAACCCTAAACCCTAAACCCTAAACCCTAAACCCTAAACCCTAAACCCTAAACCCTAAACCCTAAACCCTAAACAGCTGGGAGTCCGTAAGGCTTGAGTTGGGGGGTTCACGGTACCCCAAACCTTTGGAGCCCCAAACGTAAGCCCTGAGCCTTGAGTCCTAAACCCTCAGCCCTAAACCCTCACACCCTGAGCACTTCCGAATCGAAATTCTTAAACCTTAAACCCTAAACCCTAAACACAAATCAAACCCTTAACCCTAAAGCTGCACCCTTTTGATGTCTGCCCAGTTGCCTGGATGAATCCTGCAGGGGCTGGCGCATATCCCAAAGTGCCTGCGTTTTCGGGTTGAGGGCTTGTGCTAGCGCTGGTTGAGGGTTCAGGGGTTTAGGGTCGAATTCGCGTCTAACCGCAATAGGACTCATGTTGCACGTGACCCTCCCCCACTCACCTGAACAGTCGAAGCTGGCTTTGACCTCTCTAAACGATCCACAGGATTTTATATGATCCCTAAACCCTAAAACCTAAACCCTAGGGTTAGATTCGCAAGAAGAGGGGCTGAAGGCTTAGGGACTCGCCCAGACACCCTTCAGGGTTTAGGGTTTAGGGCTTAGGGTTTAGGGTGTAGGGTGTAGGGTGTAGGGTGCAGGGTGCAGGGTGTAGGGTGCAGGGTGTGTCAGTCGTATTCGCTCGCTCGGGTGTAAAACACCCCGAGCCGCTCGCTCCAGCTCAGCTCAGTGACACCCACCCTAGACATACCCAGACTCAACTCTTTTAGGGTTTAGGGATTCTACCCCCAACCCCGACCCCCTATCAAGGGGGCTTAGTTTTTGTTTCCTTCTTAGTGGGGTTGTCAGTCGGCGCAACATTTCTCGTTTGGGGTCGGCCCCTGACGGGGAAACCCCCCTACGGGGAAGGCGTCTTACAGGGAAGGCCCCTTACTTGGTGGGGATGATTTCCAATGAGTTTAGCAGAGGATTCACATGGAAGAAATGACCGCTTCATTTTGCAGATTTCGGGGTACCCTGGTGGGGATGCCCTGGTGGGGATGTTCGGGGTGCCCTGGCCCTTAAATGGGACCCAAAACGGGAAATTCCAGGATTTGCCCAAACGTGCTCGATTTCCAATGAGTTTAGCAGAGAATTTAAACCCTAAACCCTAAATCCCACATAGGAAGAAGGTGTCGCAGGCGCCAACTGCAAAAGCGTGCCTCAAGACTCCGAACCTTTGAGCCCCGATAAGCCCTTAAGCCCTGAACCGCAAACCGGTGGGTTTAGGGTTTAAGGGTTAAGGGTTTAGGGTTTAGGGTTTAGGGTTCAGGGTTCAGGGTTCAGGGTTCAGGGTTTAGGGTTTAGGGTTTAGGGTTTAGGGTTTAGGGTTTAGGGTTTAGGGTTTAGGGTTTAGGGTTTAGGGTTTAGGGTTTAGGGTTTAGGGTTTAGGGTTTAGGGTTTAGGGTTTAGGGTTTAGGGTTTAGGGTTTGCTGTGATAGGGCGAGATGCTGTGAAGGTTAGGTTTTGGAACAAGCTCGAAAGCTTCGTGAGGCGCGAAGAGCAGCTTTGGCCCGATTGTGGAAGGCCATCTAACACTTTTCCACGCCGTCCGAGGCGGCAAACCACCCAAACCTCTTCCATTTAGGGGGTGTAGGCCTAAACTCAAGCCAACTGCTTACTTTCCATAAAACTTCTTCATTCCGTCATGGTCGCAAGCCTGGTTCAGGTTCACAAAGAAAAGCCACAGAAGGGCAGAAAGGCCCAAATGGGCTGTGGCTCAGGTCACCAGTCCACGAGGGGGGGGGGGGGGGGCTGCGGGGGGGGGGGGGGGGGGGGGGGCTGCCGGGGGTTCAAAAGACTCAACAAAGCCCAAAGAAAATACAGGGCCAGAAGGCCCCAAAAGGGGGCCCTCTGCCAGAGGGGCCCGGCTTGGGCCCAAGCCGGGGGGGCCCGCCTGTTTGACCCAGAAAACAGCTTCGTTGAGCACCCGCCGCCTGACCTAGAGGCCCCCTTGGTCCTTGGGCACGCTGCGGCGAGAGGTCGGGGACCGCCTGGGCTGGAGCCCTGGGGGTACAAGTTGCCGACCCCCGAGCTGTGGGAGGCGGGCGTTGCGCCAGGTGGAAGGGCTTCAGCGCCGCCTCTTCTTTGTAGGGGGGCCGCCTTTGGCCCCGAGTTTGGGCTTACATAGGACTTAGGGTATAGGGCTC